>PVLA01009339.1:0-76593 GCA_004027455.1 Hydrochoerus hydrochaeris | reverse complement strand
GGAAATGGAGGGGAGGGAGGAGAGGGGAAGGAATGGAGAAGGAAAGAGGAAGGAAATCCAATAGAAAAGTGACTGCAATCTAAATTTCCTGAAAGCATTAAGGGTAAAACAGTCAATGAAATATGGAAACTACATATTACAAGAAATAATTTGCATAACAGCATATTTGATTTTTTTATATATGAAATTATTGCAACTTGGGGTTAAAAAATAAAAAATTAAAATTAAAAAATGAAACTATTGTAAAGAATCACAACAGCAAGATACTGACAATAACCTACAAAGAACAATTCAGCAGCATAAAAGCACCCAAGAGTGAAGTACAAGAACGGCATCTGAAATCAGAGGACAAAGATGAGGTATTAAACATTTGGATCATAGTGAAATCACTTGGAGGAAAAAGTAAATGTATGTATCTAATACTATATATCAGCCTTAATCCCATGCAAATTAAAATTTAAATACAGACTCTGCCAAACAAATGTACACACTCTTCAGGAAAAGGAAATCAGTGTGAAGTTTTCTCTACGGATGGTGCTACTGTCACATGGGGGACCCTAGAGGACGTCACATAGCACAGAAAACCCACTGCCCAGCTAGTCCTTAGCTGGTCCTTAGAGAAGAAACTGAAATGCATGTGTAGCAATCTCAACGACCCACCAAGGCTACCCAGGTGGCAGTTCATGTACCAACAAATACCTGGAAGCCAACGGCTCCCACTGTGAGCACAGCTTGTAGCTGCAGAGGCCAAAACTAACTGGTATTAATCTCATGAAATCTTAATAAATTTAGAATTAAAATATTTATGCAGGTTTTTCTTTTCCTGAAGTGTGTATGTATTTTTTGGCAGTATATATATGCGAGTAACAGAAATATAAATCAATATTTCTAAAATCCTAGGGTACAAAAGGACCTTCACAATATGATATTATAGGTAGGAAGAAGAAATTGTATATATATATGTCTCTGTGCTTAAACCATTACATACATCAAAAGTACATAGGAAAGGAAAACTATGTGTAACAAAATTATCAGGTTAATGTCTTTATTATTGAGTGCTGTAAATCAGAAAAAATATGTATGAGAAAAAATGGCAAGAAATAATTCATATAAGATGAAATACAAATGACCAATAAACATAAAAGTTAATATTGAACTTCATTAGAAATAAGAGTGAAAATTACAAATTATCATTTCCATCTAAATTAGCATTTATTATATATCCATCTAAGAACATTATTCAAAGTACTAACAAAAGGTGGAAGCAAGCACAATTTTTAAAAACAAAAACATTAAATAAATTATAATGCTCTAGTAGGTGAAATATAAAATGGCCTTGAAGATGTCTTGTCCTCATGTAACATCCTGAGACATCCGGAAGTCTGTCCATGCAATGGAGTTTGCGCTCCTGATTGCGCTACAGACACAGATGGATGATAAAACAGGAGACTGTCCCATGGGTGTGGCCTCATCATTTGAGCCCTTAAAAGTGGAGAACTCTGTCCAGCAGATCACAAAAACGGGAAATCAGAGTTCAAAGCACCACAGTGACCCAAGGTACCACCGCTAGCTTAAGGACAGGGCAAGGCCGCTGGCCTCCAGCCCTTGGGTGGCCCAGCTGACAGCCAGTGAGGAAAGGAGGCCCTCAGCCTGCAGCCTAGAGACACTGAACTGGACCAAGTAGGCTCTGCCCAGAGCTTCCGGACACTGCTGAGCAGGGAAGGGCTGGGGGTGGGGGTGGTGAGCAGTCGGGGTGGCACAGGGCTGGAGGGGAGGCCCAGCACAAAGGCAGGGGCTCTGAGCGGCTGGCAGATTGGCCCCACACATGCCATGAAGTCCTCTGAACTGCAGAACTCTGAGTTAGTAGGCGGCGGTGTTTTAAGTGTCTTCATGGATAATAATTTCTTACACAGCATAGAATACTAGTATGAATGCAGTCTTGCAAAATATTTAATAGCAGTTAAATGTATTTTCAGTAAAGTGAAATAAAACTGACCAGTGTTTATGATTAAATGATCTTTTTATAAAAGGAACACACCCAAATACGTCCTACGATCATGGCTCTGTTTAGTACGTGCACACAGAAGAAAAGCTTCGGGGAGCCCAGGGAAAGGGCGCCTGAGGTAACAGCTGCCAAAGGATGGAGCATTCTGAATTTCTCCGCTATACTCCCCTAATCCAGTCTTTCCAAAAATGAGGACATATTACTCTAAGAAGCAGAAATAAACTCAGCAATGTTTAAACAGCTCCCAAGAACAAAGCACCTGGTTCTGAAGGGCTCGTAAAGGTGTTTCAGCTCCTTTGTCAGCGAGATGGGGAAGAACCCTCGGCCAGCACCCTTGTGTGAAGAGTATGAATTGAACTCTGCCATGGAATCAAAATACACAAGCACAAGGCAAGCAGGAGGGGATCTGGGACCCTCGTGGCTCTGACTGGATGTGACATTCGTTCCAAGCCTGCGCCTGCCGGGTCGCAGAGGCAGCGAAGCAGCCTGGCTGTTGCCTGGTGAACTCGGGAAACTGTCACACGCGCCCTCACTAAGCTCAGCGCTCACTTGCTGAAACGCAGATGCCTCCTCCACAGGTGCTGGCCACATCCCTCCCAGGACTCCTGCGAGGCAGCCGGCGTGGAGGAGGGACTGCAGAGAGGATACCCGAAGATGGGCACCCTCCCTCCAAGGCATTCTAACCAGCACTGTCTACAAGGCCATGGGCCACAGAGGGTACCAGGGCCTCCGCTGCAGCCCTGACCCTGGACCTGGAGCTGCAGAGGGAACCATGCCCACCACTCCTCTACGCGCATCATGACAGAGGAGAGCAGAGCAGGTCTCGAGGGAAATCCACAGGTCACTCCCCATACCAGAACCCTCCTGTCTACACGGGCCCCACTTGCCACAGAAAATGAGAGGATGAATGTGGGACTTCGTGGGGTGAGTTGTGATGCACCTCGCCCCTCTCTCCCTACATTCCTTGATGAGTAGCTGATGCTGCATGAAAGTCACGGTTAAGGTCTCCTCTCCGTCAGATCAGCAGGACCCCTAAGATTCCACGGATGTCATTTGAAACACTCCACCTTCAAGGTAAACCGGAAATAAAAGGCACAGCTTTCATGCCAACAGATGAAAAAGCATTGTTTGAAAAAGCGAAGTTGGATTTCTCCCGGGGTAACTTACCAACTTGGCACCTTTTGCATTCATTTCTGGGTCTTGGTTTTTTTTTTTAAACAAAATAATGAGAATAATAATGTGTGCATTGTGAATCTCACATTACCACATTGTAGATATGGCACGGTCTCAACAAATCTCAGCTCTGTAGAGCACCTCCTTCCCGAGGGTCCCGCTCCAAACACACCTCTCACCGGAGAAGGCAAGGGCTCCCATGATGAAGCGGAGAGTTCTCAGCTCCAGCAGAGATGACGAGGGTGGATCCATTGGCCAATGGGCTTCAAAGGGAGGGATGCTCCCATCACATCCCTGAAATTGGCTACCAACAAGAGTGTTTTCAAGTAAGAGTGTCTGTTCATGACCCAGAGGCACAACTCCTAGGTCCAGGGGTGGGGGTGTGGGGGTAGAGTGGGGGTGGGAGGAGTGTGGAGGTGGGGGGTTTCAGGAGCCAATAAAGCACAGAGCCAGTCATGTAACACCCCTCTTGCTGGGTGTTGCAGGACTAAGATGGCCTCCTGCGGAAAACAGTGAAACCAGCAACCTGCAAAGGGCAGACGCCTTTCACCTGGTTTTCCTGCTACACCGAAAGCTCGGGAGCTGCCTTCTTGTAGCCAACAGACCGTGGCTGATAGCCATGCCCCGCTGCTCCCCAGCCCAAACCCACTGTCCTGCTCAGACGGACCTCTGCAGCAAGGAAGTAAATCAGTATCACACACGGAAAGAACACACTGCTTTACATTTTCCCTGCCAATTGCAAGTATGCTTAGCCACCAACTGTCAGATGTCAGTTGTCAGACTGTCAGACCCACAGCTGAAGTCCATGTAATTCTTGGCTTTGGCTCATTTCTCCATGTCAAATTCTGAGAGTATGAATTGAAGATAAAATATGCAGGGACTCTTACTAGTTCTTCCTACAGCTGAGAACCAGTGCAGAGATGGAGACAGTGGTTGCCCATTATCAGGGTGGTGGCGGGGCTTCTGCTGGCCTAAGGAAAGTCTTACATAAAATTGCCATTAGGATGCAGCCTCAGGGTTTGCGTGGCCTAAGTACCATGGAGTCTTCTTCCTCTGAAACTTGAAATGAGTTTGACTTCCTTTGTTTCTCTAGAGACAAATATTTACACTTCGAACCATTAATTATTTCTATGTCTTTTTTGTTTTGTTTTGTTTTGTTTTTGTCACAGTTCTCACTTTGAAAGTAGCTGGTTTAGTTTTATTGAGCTTCTGAGACACATCAGAAGAGCCACGTGCTTCCACGTATTTCTTAAACATGACATTGATTTACCAATTACCGCTATTTTAATCCACGTCTCTCAGCCATACGCAAAGCTTACCCAAGCCTGAGTCCACATGGCTGGTGTCTAGCTCCCGGACAGCTAAGATGCAGAGTGCTGAGGAGGGACACTACCCGTTTCTCACTCGCAGCAAAAACAGCGAGAGCCAATCCTGGGAAAGAAGCCCGGGCTTTCTCACACTTGGGAAATGAAGTCCCCACTTTCTCTTTGAGACATTTTTGAAACCAAAAGCAGCAAAAAAGCTAATACTGTTAGTAGATATTTTTAAGACTAAATAAAAGCTACATGGTTTTCACAACATTATCTACATTTATGGCACAAATTTAAATTTTTTCTGGCAAAAAAAAATGTTAAAGTTAGAAAAGAGGGATTCTTTTGCTGTGATAAGGAGGTATGAGATTTAACTAAGATGACCTAGCAAAGTTCTACAATAAAATTCATACTGAGACAAAACTTTCCTACTTCCTTTTATAGAGACCGTTTACTGCAGTCTGCCAGACTTACTGAAATAAACATCTTTTTTTGTTAACAACACTATATCTAGAAAAAGCAGGGACTGCTTCCATCAATCTGTATAATTCTATGAGCCAGAGGTCTTAAACCATTGAGTAATAATAACTAAAGAGGTTTTGCTTCAATTCTTATTTCTTTCCCTGAGCAAAGCAACACTAAGAAAAATAGCATGATTTTAGAAAAAAAAAATCTATTCTTTCTGGAAATATTTTGCTGCTAAAGGAAAACAACATAATAGTTTAAGAAAACTTGCATATATTCCTTAAGTTCTATTGTCAAAATGTAATAGGTCTTAATATTCTATGCACAAATTTATATTAAAAAGTATGATTTGCATCTGAGACAAAGGAGTAGGGTATAAAAGAAAACCACTCTCCCAGCCAACCAAGTTATTATATTTTTCCTTTTTACAAAGAAAATAATAAGAGACTCAATTTTACTAAGTAAAAAGTCAAGAGTCGGGGCCAAGGATTTAGCTCAGTGGTATAGCGCCTGCACAGCAAGTGAGAGGCCTCGCATTCGATTCCCGGTAACAAAACAAAAACACACCTTCAAGAGTCATAGGTAGTCTAAAAAATATCAAACTGTTCTTTTTTTATCCAGAGAAATCCTAAATATCAACCTTTGGGAATAAATAAAAGTTTTCATGATTTTTATAATAAGAGACCACTCCAGAGCACTTTATGTTAAAATATAAAGTGACAATTGTAAATTATGAAATTTTAAACACTACAGTACATTAAAGTAGTAACCCAGGATCACATTACAACAATGAAAGAGAAGCATCCCCTAGAAGTGGGAACTGTGGGCATCTATTTGTAACTGAGCACATAATTCTGAAAAGCAATATGCATTCACTCATGAAAAAAAAGGTCAAAGGCCACAGATGATTAGTTAGAAAGACTGAGTAGGGAACCTGGGCACCTATAGCAAGGCTCGACCTCACTCTGCAGCTCAGGGAGGGGCTGAGAAGACTCCGCCAGATCACAGACTGGGAAGGCAGACCTTTAGCTGCGCCCGGAGTCATAAGGCCTCCCCCATACTCCCCGTGCACCACAGAGCCACATGCATAGGGGTGCTGCTCCCTGCTTTCCCTGCACAGTCAGGCAGGTTCTAAATCGGAGGTTGGACTTTAGCACCTTTCAGGGAGTAGTAAAGGGCACCTCTTTCTTATTCTACCAGCACAGAGACAGAGGATACGTGCAAAACAGACATCTTTAAGATATAAGATCAGAATCTCCTAACACAATACCACCAATTTCCATGGCACAATAAAAAATCACATCACAAACACACGCACACACACAAAGGAAAATCTAAGTGTGGAAGAGTAAAGAAAACAAGTGTTCGTGGGAGGACGATACAGGTATTAGGGTTAGAATTTTAAAGCAGGTATTATAAAACTGCTTCAGAAAACAATTACAACATTTTGAAACAAATGAAAAATAGAAAATCTTAGCAAAGAAATATAATATATAGAGAAGAGCTACATGGACATTTCAACACTTTAAAAACTTACAATAATCAAATATTCAAGAACTTCAATGGATGAACCCAACAGCAAAATGGATAAAAAGAGGGAACAAAATTAAACAAGTGCACAACAGAATAGGAATTGCCCAGTATGAACAACAAGGAAAAATAGTGAAAAAATAAATAAACAGAACCTGAGAAACCAGTGGAACCAAAACCAAGTTCTAGTGTTTGTATAATTGGCATCTAAGAAGTACAGGAAAAAGACACACTGGAGGTAACTTGTTTAAGGCCAACTGGTCATGGCTGCTACTTGAAGAAATAAGGGCTGAGAATGTTCAAATATGGAAAAAGTTTACAGATGTTAAGAATCTGAGAAAATCTCAAAGAAGATAAACTCAAAGCAAACCACAAGAACCATCATAAACAAACTTCAAAAAATTAAAGGTGAAGAAAACATCGTGAAAGCAGCGAAGAAAAGAAAGTTACATCTTATACGTAGAAGGGAACAGCAAGCCAAGGAACAGTAAACTTTTCATCGCCATGACGGGTGCCCAAAGATAGCGGAATCGTCTTTCAAGTACCAAAAGAAAAGGGTTGTCAACATGAAATGCTGCATATGCAGTCTGGAACTAATATTCAAACAGTTCAGAGGGAAAGAGTTACAAGGAAACTGATAGATCATTGTCACTGACTGTATAAGGGAGGTCTGGAGGTATTCCTTATATTGTTTTTTTCACTTTGTATGTTTATAAATTTTCATTTTCAAAAGTTTGCAAAGGTTGATCAGTGGACAGATATGTGATAAAGCAAATACAGTAAAATGTTGACTGAAATCTAGGTGATGGGTACTTGGACACTGATTATAAGACTTTTTCAATCTTTCTATTTGTCTGGAAATGTTTACAATAAAATACTGGGACAGAGGATGCTGGAGGAATGTATCACAACCCAGTCTACTCTTCGAGTACTTTCAATTCTCCTTGGATTGTTAAATACATTTTAAAACAATTAAAATCTAAAAATTGTATTTTTGCAAAGAGAAAAGGTTTGTCTGGCTTCCTGGCTAAAGAAACTCTACCACTACATCATATGATTCCCATGAGGGTAAAGCCTGAGCGATTGCCATGCTTGATCATGACTTGGGGGCCCCCAAAAGTTTAGCCGATAGAAACAGCTGAGCTCAGTCAGGCAGTCCTCATGGACAGGCTGCTTTTTCTTGTAGCTACCTAAAGTGTAAAGGATCAGTCCCTGTAGGTGAGCAGCCCCAACCAAGGAGTGAAGAAGAACCACCTGAATTTGGAGAGACATATAAATTGAGATCTTGCCACATATTCAAGCATGTACTGCAATATGAAGGAATTAAGTGATATTGTCAGTGAACTAGAGATCTTAAGCTAAGTAAACATGCTTAACTTTTAAGAGTAACCATTAAAGAAACTGAACTAGAGCTAATCACCTTAGTCAGAAGAAATGAGGAAAGAGGTGTCAAAGATTTAGAAAACCAGAACTATAAAATGAGACTATAGAATAGCAAAATATACATTATTGAAATAAATATAAATAGCATAACTAGATATTAGGCATATGTGCATTATTTTAATCATTTTCCCATTGCTGGGACAAAATACCTGGCACCTACAATTTAAAGGAGGAGAAGATTATTTGGTTCATGGCTTTAGAGGCTTTAGTCCATGGTTAATGGTCCCAAGGAAGAAACAGACTGGCAGAAGAGCACTGCAAGGGAAACTGCTCAACCTGTGAAAGCCAAAAAGCAGAAAGAGACAAAAGAGGGGCAAGGGGCAAGGAGATGCCCTTCCAAGTCACATTCTAGTGACCCATCCCTCAAAGAAGGCCCTGCCCCCTAATAGCACATTCAATTATGAACTCATCAGTTGATTGGCGCAAGGATGAGTGCAGTGCCCCATGACCCAGTCATCTTCCAAAAACTCTTTCCTGAATACAGAAATGACTGAAGCCATGGCATTCCTCTGCTGCACCACAAAAGACTCATGTCCATCTCATTGTGTGAAATGTATTTAGTTCACCTCTGTGAGTCACTAACGTCTCAACATTTTCAGCACTGTTCAAAATTCAAGTTCAGACCAGGTGTGGTGTTGCACCCCTGTGAGCCCAGAACTTGAGGGGATGGAGGAGGATCACTGCAAGTGCAAGGCCAGCCTGAACTGCAGAGTGAAACTCTGTTTCAAAAAGACAAAAAAAATTTCAAGTTCAAGGTCTCCTCTGAGACTCAAGACAAATGCTTAGCTGTGAGCTACCATAAAGACAAAAAAGGAAATTGAATATTTCCAACATGTAATTTGGAATAGACCTGTTTATTCTGTTACAGAGTAAACAGGTCTATTCCAAAAGGAGAGAGGGAAGGGGTTAGGAAAGAAGTGAAGCAACATAAGACCAGAAATCCAGCAAGACAAACATTAAATTCCATAACTGTATGTCCAGGGCCAGAACACGTGGTGGTGAGATGTGTGCTCCAGAGGGCTTGGGCACTTGCACTAGTCAGTATTTACTAGAGAAATAGTTATAACACAATAGATACAATTTACAGGACTGGTTTACAATGGCCACCCACAGAGTCAATGAAAAAGACTGCAGAGGCTCTTTGCACTCCAGTCTGAAGGATGCATTTAAGGTCTGCAGCTCACTGCAGTGTCCCACGCAAGTGCAAGTCCATATCAGGAGGCCAATGGATCTGCAGTGAAATGCCGAAGAGTCTACTGCAGAAGCCTGAAGGGTCTACACCAGAAGCCCAAGGTCTGTACTAGGAGCCAGGAAATGATGCTCAGTGTGAAGGCATACCGGAGCTCCTCTAAAGAAACAGGAGCAGAGCCATCCTTCTTAATTCCCCTCCTACTATTCAGGTAACCAACTTCCCTGTGGATCTTTCACACCTTTGGGTGTGGAACTGATGAGTCACTTTAATTAACCTTCTGGTAAGGTGACACAGTGGTGAACTGTCACAGCAGCCCTGCTCCTCCAGCCGTGCTGGTGGTAACTTGCATGGCATCTCCCTTAGCCTGGTCCACTCACTGCCAGCAGGCACCCTCAACAGACATTCCACGTTTCTGGTACCTGCAACTTCCTGGGGGCTCTACCATAACTTTGGTTTTATTCTTACAGATTTACATGCTGCTCTATCAGAAACAAACTGCCCGCCCTCCTAGGCTGCCCTTTTAAATCTGGGTGGAACCTTCCATGACCCCACAACTCCAGTATTTTGTATGCCTACATGCAGCCCAGCAGCAGCCCAGCCTTCCCTCTCCGGTCGCTCCTGATCAGGGTCGCCACAGCCTCTAAGTTCCTGGATGTATGAACTTGGAAATACTCTTTCTTAGGTGGCCCTGAGTTAAGGGGGTGTCTTGGGCTCTCTTCTCAAAGCAAAGTTTCTTAAAATTCTTCACCCTTTAATATCCCTGAAGCTGTAATGGATAGAGAGTCTGACCAATTTCTGAGACACCCTCAAGGCATCTTTCCCATTGTTTGGGTATAAAGCACACGGCCTTTTTCTAATGGTGATGATCTTTTTAGGATCCATACTGTCCTGGACCCCAGTTCTACATATGTTTCCTTTTTCACCAAGATGCAAAACTTTCACTCTGCTCTTTTGCTATTGATTCTCGCTTCGGATCTGACTAAAAGCTGCCAGAAGTATTCATGCCATAGCCTGAATGTTGAGTTGCCTTGAAATTCCCTCTGAGAAATTAACTAGTTTATGACCTTTACATTTAGCCTTATAAGAAGTTTTAGAACACAGCTAGAATGTCAACAAATTATTTACCAAACTGAAACACATGGGGCCTCTATTCCAGTTTCCAATACACTTTTTATTCACAAGTGAAACCGTATGAGCTGATCTCTACCATACTCACTTCTATCAGCATTCTGGTCTTCTGAGCTCTAACCAACATTGCCCATAAAGTACCACTTATGACATCCTAGGGCTTTTTTAGACAATACCTCCAAACTTTTCCAGCCTTCTTCCACAAAACAATTCCAAAGGTTTCTGATCATCATAATCAGGTATAGTCATGGCAATGACCTTATTCTTGGAACCAGTTTTCTGTGTTAGAAACTTGCCCACCATTGAGGCAAAATACTTGACACTTGAAACTTAAATGAGGAGAGATTTATTTTGGCTCATGGTTTTAGAGGGTTCCATTCTGGAGGAGTTGTCCCCAAAGTCAAAAAAACCTGGCAGAAGATCATGGAAAAGGAAAGCTGTTCAATCCATGGCAGCCAGGAAGCAAAATGGGAGACTAAAAAAAGGGAAAGGAGAAGCCAGGAGCAGGAAAGCTTTCTAGTTTTGCTCCCATGATCATCTCTTCAGATCAAAGCTCCTTCCTAATAGCATATGTTATGGTTTGTGTCTAGATGTCACCCAAAAACCTCAGGCATTCGAAGGTGGGGCTTTTCAGAAGTGTCTGGATCCAGGGTGTGTGATAATAGGCTCAAGGGTGTATGATTATTAAATTAGTCCACTGATTAGTCTGTCATAGTTCAGGGTAGGATTCATGGTGCCCACCCTGAATGTAAAACCCACCCTAAGAATGGGTAACATGAATAAGATAAAAAGGACAGGAAGTGGGTCATCTCCTGCTGCTTATTTCTTGCTACTTTGCTGCCTACTGCCTTCTGTCTGCCCTGCTCTACCATGGACTGTTTCTCCTCTGTGAAGCCTCTCTGCCATACAACCCTGCCTTAGAACCTTAGTGGACTGAAACCACTACAAACCGTGAGCTAAATAAACCTTTCCTTCTTCAGCTCTGAGTTTTCGTATTTTGTCTCAGCAAAGAAAAGAGTAACTAAGCAGCATATTCAGCCAGAACTTATCATTGGGTTAATACACTCATGAGTGCATCTCCCCCATGATTTAATCACTTTCCAAAAGCCCCACATGAGTATTGTAGAAGACATTTTAGATCTAAACTCTAACTACAGACTAAAGACTATCATGTATATAGACTAAAGCATCAAAGTTATTAATTCATAAAGAAACAAAAATGTACAAATATACACAATGTATAAATCTTATTAAAATATAGATCTTACAAATTCACAGATTTCTCTAATGGTTGATGAGAACCCTTCTAGCTCTGACACCATCTTAGTGTCCCTCTCAAATATTTCAGTGTTCACTTAGCCACCTTATCTCTGACAAAGAGACCAAATGTACTCACTGGAAGAAAGATAGTCTCTTTAATAAATGGTGTAGGAAAAACTGTCTTGTTATATGCCCACGCCTAAAACTAGACCCACGTCTCTCACCATGCACCAAACTAAAATTAAAATGAATCAAAGGTCTAAACAATAAAACAGAAATATTAAATCTGCCAAAAGAGAGCACAGGTAAAACTCCTGAAGCCATAGGTGTAGGCAAAGATTTCATGAACACAACCCAGACCACACAGGAAATACTACAATCACCAACTGGGATCTCATTCTACTAAAAGCTTTTGAACGGCAAAAGAAATTACAAATAGAGTGAAAAGATAAACTATAGAAAGGGAAAAAATTTAACTAGTTGTCCTTCAGGCAAGGGGTTTGTGTTTAGAACACATAAAGAACTGAAAAACATCAGATGCCTTAAATTCAAAGACCCAATCCAAATATGCACATTTAAGATAAATACAAATTTCTCAAAGGAAGAAATACAAATAGTAAATATATTAAAAATGTGCAACATCATTGGTCATTCAGGAGATGTAAATCAAAACAAGGTTGACATTCCATCACTCCAGAGAGAATGGCTATCATCAAGAAGCCAATCACTAACAAATGTTGGAGGGGCTGTGGGGAAAAAGACCCCTCCTCCATTGTTGATGAAAGTGTAGACTGGTGCAACCACTGTGGAAATCAGTATGGACATTCCTCAAAATACTAGGATTACAGGTCCCATTTAACCTATCTATTTCCCTTCTGGGTAATTTCCTGGACAAATTAAAAACATCATTCTATATTACAACCATATTTATAAAACAGAATCTGTAATAGCTAAACCTTGGAAACAACCCTAATGCCTATCAACCAAGGAATGGATAAAAATGATGTGGTTTTTTTTCATACAATAAAGTACTATTCAGCCATAATGAAGGATAAACTTGAGACATTTCTTAATAAATGGATACACCTTGAGACCATACTCCTCAGTGAAATAAATCCGTCACATATGTGTAAATATTGCACTGTTTCTCTGGTGTGAAAAAACTTAAGAAGGATAAAATGGAAGCAAAGCTTTGTAAATAAGGAAGGGAAGACAGGTTGGAGGGAGGGGAGGTGAATGGGGAAAAGTGGGGGAACCAAGACATATCCTATACAGGTAACAATTCCCTATGATGAATGTGATCATTATGTATCTAAATTGCACCAAGAAAATTAAATAATTCAGTGTGGACGAATCCCTCCAATTACAAGGCCACACAGACTATCCTAATAATTCTGGCATCACATCTGCTCTGTTTCTTGGGCTACTGCAGCCCTGTAGAAGGTGCCATGTGTTCTTTAAGGTACAAAGCAATTGTGAGCTCCAACTGCACAAACACACTCAGCTCTTCACTAAAGTTAAGAAAGAGACCGACAACTCAGTTAAATCCCACTCAAGGCAGGCCCCAAATTCTCTGGAAGCCCTTTTCTCTTTTTGATCATCTGACCAGAATCTAGCCATTGCTGCCCCCTCTCCACTGGTTTTCTTTATATCCATACATCACCATGTACCTGCAGGGTCCAAGAACCTATTACCTTCCTGCAAAGGACAGAAAACGGTCATTCCTACTGTTATGACAAAACCCTTATCTCACTAGTGAAAGAGTTCAACCAAACCAAATATTTAAAATGAGTTAAGGGCACTTTATATATCCCCAGAGACAACTGCGCTGCTGAGAGCCAGTTTAGTATCTGGAAAAGGGAAGCAAAACTCTCAGTCCCTTCCATCCATGTCACTTTTCTGGGTTAGTCTTGTCTTGTCATCATTGAACCTAGAACTGGCAATGTCCAGGAAAAACATCTGAGGATGTTACAAACAGTGAGGAATGAGGAGACTGGGGGAGAGGAGGGATTCTCCAGAAGCTTCCATGCAACAGATTGTGTGACTGCCTTTTTCTTTTGCAAGGGTGCTCTTATAGGAGGTAAGGAAAACACAGATCCACAGAAGGCGTGTCTTCCACTCTGCAGGGGGGCGGTGAAGACACCAAGGGTCAGCAGTCACGGCTGTCATATGTACACAGACCCCTCCCCTTGCCCACACCTCGGTGGGTCTTCCCTTACTCGTGAGCATACCTACAGAGGTCTCCAGCAGAGGTGCAGACTCCTCCTTGCGCCTTGAGAGCTTCCCCAACCAAACAGAATTTGCAAATTCATTAATCCGTTTGAACTGAGATCCCAAGAAACTGCAAAGGGTTTTTCTCACATTTCCCCACATGTTTCAAGAAGACAGGCCAGTAGTCCAAGTGTCCTTCTCCCACCCACCCCCATTCCCCTTCAGCGTCCCCGGGTGACGACAGATGAAGACGCCTGCAGGGACCCTCTGGGAAACAAGGTAGCCTGCAGCAGGCCCCCGGGAAGGCCGGAGAGAAGCGCTCTGAGGCTGCTCCTCCATACACACCAGCGCTCCTCCACAACACACTGAGTGCCAGCGTTTGGTCCAGGTAACAAAAAGTGCTGGACTTCCCGCTCCACGTCACGGAGAGAGGAGGAGACGAGCGCGCCGTCGCCTCCACAGCACGAAGGCTGAGGCTGCGCGACCCGGAGCAGCCCGAACTCTCTCCCGCCCTTGTCGCAAGGAAAACTCTGCTTCAAGCTCTGGCTCTGCTGCTGACCTAGGACCTGCCGCCCGCGGGGAACTGCGCCCGGGACGCTGCGCCAGGCGGGCAGAGGGGTGGGCCATGCGGGGCCTCCCGGCGTCCCCGGGGCTCGCACGCAGGCGCTGCCGGGGACCCCGAAGGGACCGGGACGTCCTAGGGCAGGCTCTCCAGCCTGCACCTCCGCTGGCCACCCCTTCCTGTTAACCTTTCTAGACTCCGCCAGGCCAATGGCTGGGTGGGGGCTGGGCCTAAGTACCTCGGAACGTGCAATCTCTGAACGCAGAACCCAGCCTCCACTAGGTCACCGACGAGCTCCAGCGCCCGGATTGACAGCAGCAAACCCCTTCTGCGCCTGCGCGCAGAGCGCTTGCGGTGGGCGGGGCCCGAAGACTGCCCGGGGGAGGGCCGGCCCGGGGCGGGGCCTTGTCCGGGGGCGGGGCCTTGTCCGGGGCGGGGCCGGGGAAGGGCTGCTGCAGCCTCGGGCTGCAGCCCTGCCAGCCTGGAAACCGCTGCAGAGCGCGGGACTGGGGTGCGGGAGGCTGCCGGCCACCTCGCCCCAATGAGGGCACCTGCCCACGCTTCGGGTCTTCCAGGGGATTTTTGGCTTCTCCTCCTCCTCCAAGGACGATTCCGGGGGCAGGGCTGGCAAGAGTAGCTGGGGTCTGCGAGCGTGGGGCGCGCTAATCCCCCGAGCCTGTGCTCCACCTAGGCGCTGTGAGGTCCGCGGGGGCGGGGGCGGCGGCCTTCCTGCTGGGGCAGGGGGGATGACCCGAGCCTCTTTAGGGCTGGCCCCACCTCGTCAAGCTGAGGGGGCGTCAGAGACCTCGCCCCACGGCAGCCCTCCTCCCCTATGAGCTCCCCCACCTCCCGCGCCCGCACGGGCTCAGCTGAGCTCCCGCCGGCGAGGACCAGAGAAGCCGCTGTGCGGAGGGGCGGGCTAGGCCGCCGAGCGGAGCCGGACCTCCTGCGAGCCCGGCAGCTGCTGAGTGGAGCAGGGTGGAAGCCTGCCGGGCGCGCCCTGCCCGGTACCACACCGGGCACTCGCCCTGGAAGGGCCCTTCGGAGGTGGCCTTGGTCCTCGCAGTCGCCACTTCTGCACCACCCTAATTCGCCACGGGGTCCCTGGGTCAGCGGGGTGATAGCAGCTGCGGGTAGAGCAAGCTAGAGCCCCGTGCCTTGGCCAGCGCCCTGCTCACTCCTACCCTCTTTAGAAACTCTAATGATACAAACTTGATACTGACAGTCCGTCAGTTGCAGGGTGGGGCCGGTATTCACTTGCCAGGCCAGGACTGGGCCAGAGGGAAAAGCAACCCAGGCAACCTCTCCACAGCGTGCTGAGCAAGGGCAGGGGCTCCAGTGACCCGAGTGGTGGTGCAAGGAGGGGAGCAGGGGAAGCCGCAGGGGGCGGGGGTGGGTGAGGGAAGGCTCTGACCTCCTGTTCTCAAAGGGCCCAGGCTGTCCCTGACCACTGCATGTGTCTCTGTGCACGCCTCCTCCACTGTCCCGGAGCAAGCTCGGCCCCAGCCTCCCGGCCACGAAGGAAACACGTGGCCACTGAGGTTGACCCCGGCACAAATCCTGGTCAAGCGTAGATGTCCCCCAGGCCTATGCTAGTTGGCCACAGCCCTCGACGCCCCAGGCCTGCTGCCCTTCCCTCTTCCCACCCGGAAGTCTAAAGCCTGGGCCAGGGGTCTTCACTCTTTCAGGGGTGGTGTCCTTGTGGGGGGCAAAGACTGGGATCCTGCAGGACTAGTGGTGACTATCAGGCTGGCCCTGACCTGGCAGTGCGCCGTCCGTCATTCGCAGTGGGCCTGGGACCCCATGGCTGTAAGAGCGACTGCAGACGCACAGAGGCCGCAGACGAACTCTGGCGGAGTGGCGCGCCCGGGGGCGCAGGACTGGGTGCGGGGCCCAGTCTTGGGCCGACCCTTCAGGCCCGGCCGGCAGGGGGCGGCGCGGCTCCGATCGCGGGCTCGGGGGTTCGCGCCGCCCAGTGGAGACCGCCGCGCCCGAATCAGGATTCCTGCCTCGGAGCGTTCCTGGCGAAGTGAGACAGGCCAGAGCTCTGTAGCTCTCAGTGGAGGGCTCCGTCCGCCCTGGGGCTTTGTCTCGCTGCAGGGCACGCGGCCCAGGGGGTCTCTGCGCACCGACGCCGAGCGCAGGCCGGGAAGCCAGGGCGCGTCCTGCCGCGGAAAGGCCGAGGGCGCCACCGCCCGCGCGAGCAGTGGTCCGCGCCGGGGAGCCCCGCCCCGCCCCCATCCGGGAAGCCCCGGGGGCTCCACTGTAATTGTGGGAAAGCGAGACGCCCCAGCGAAGGTTCGGCTTGCAGAGGGCGGTCTCGGATTTCGCTCCAAAGTGTCCCCGGCCTCCCGGCGCGCCCGCCCTCCCCTCTCCACTGCTCTGGGCGGCAGCGTGGGGAACCTCCGCGGGGGTGGATTAGCCGACGAGCCGCGCCGAGGAGCGCCTGAGGGAACGGGCCTTCCGTGCGGGCTCGGGACTTCGGGGAGGCTGCAGCGATGGTGCCATTTGCAGGCGCGGCCTGGGGTCCTGGGGAACCGGGTACACGGCGGCTCCGAGGCTCTGCGCGGGCAGGTGGTGTCGCCAGAGCAGAAGCCAGTGCTGGCGGGAGGGCCGCGGGGCAGCCTGGCAGCGGGGCGGTACTCCGTCCCCTTAGGGGGCCCAGAAAGGCCTGGATTGGGAGATGCCAGGGAGACGACTCGGAATCGCGTTCCTTGGAGGTGAAGGAGGAGAAAAGTAAGAACGTAAATCCAAAGCGCGCAGAGGAAGAGCCACGCCGGCAGAGCGTCTCCATCCCGCCAGCCCCGCTAGGCGGGCACCGAGTGGGCAGAGGAACCTGCTCTTCCCGAGGAGGTAGCGGCGCCGTGGTGCGCCGCGAGAAGCAAAGTACCCACCCTGCAAAGCCTGTAAAATAACCGTTTATTTAATAGTTAAAAAACTCCAGTGATAAATGTCCATTACCGATGGTCAGCGTAAAGTGCCAGTCGCAATGCAACGCCAGCCCCGGCCTGCCGGCTCGCGGGGACGCGCGTGGGAGCCGGGAGGCCGAGCCGGGCACCGCAGCCCCGGGCGCGAGGGGTCCCCGCGTCCCACCCCGGACAGGAGCCCTCGGCGGGGCGGGTTGCGCGGCGGAGCTGGGAGGCGCTCGGGGCAGGCCCAGGGCCGGCGGCGGCTGAAGCAGATACAAGGATTACACTTTGCAGGCTCGGGACGGAGTAGGGTGGGATGGAGACGCGCGGAGGGGTTGGAAGCTTCTTTCCGTCTCCCTTCTCCGCAGTCAGTTACAAACTTGTATGGTCAAGGGGCGGGGGAGGGAAAAAAGGCAACAAAGAAAACGTATAAAATAACAACTGAAAAAGTAATACTTCTGGGAGAGGCGCCGGGGCGGCTCCGCGGAGCTTTCGTTCGTTCCTTAATGCTGTTTCCCTTCCGTCACGTGAGTCCCGCTCTCGGGCCGACAGGCGAACCGCGTCCTAGGGGAGCCGCCCTGCGCGGGGGTCGCGGCGCCTGGAGAGCTGCGGAGCGACGCGCGCGAGGCCCCCGGGGGGCACCGCTGGGTGGAGGAAGGTCCCCGGCGCCCCTCCCGCTGCCCGCCAGAGTCGCCTTCAGCGCCGCTTCTCCCGGAGAGGGGGTAGCGCGGCCCAGGCTCTGGTGTGCCAGGGGCTTCGTTTAGCATTTGATCTTGGAGGTTTTGAGCTCCTTCACCTGTGAATGTAGCGTCTTGTGGACCGCGAGAGTCCTGGACTGGCAGAATCCTTTCCCGCACTCTTGACATTTGAAAGGCTTCTCTTTGGAGTGGATATATCTGGGGGCAGAAACAGACCGTTAAACCCTGGAAAAGGAACCGTTGCTGCCAACAAACAGTGTGCCCTGGGGCCCTTCCCACCGCTCTGAGGCTCGAGACACACAGAGGTTTCGGGGACTGACTGTGTGCGAGCGATGACCCGGTGTTTGATCCCTAAGCAGGTCCCGGCAAAAGACCACCTGCTGTCCGAGGAGGGGAAGGGATGAGTGAGAGGAGCTGGGCTTGGATAACCGTGGCCAAGACTAGGACTCTAGCCAGCACCACCTGTGCCTATTGCAATTAAAATTAGGCAAATCTAAACAAAACAAAAAGTTCAGTCTGGGAGATGTCACACTTTGGCCATCGCAGAAGCTTCCCTACTGGACAGCTGCATAACCCAGGAAAGGGGCTGAGGAGAGTATGCGCTTGCTGCAGCCAGTGGAGAACTGACCAGGCCTTAGGGTCCCATTCACCCCAGATTCGGCCACCTGAGCTCCAAAACCTATCCATGAGCCTCTGGCGGTGATTTCCTTTGTGCTTCTAGGCAATTCCAGGAAGCTCAGACTAGGAAGAGTAGGAGGTCCCCTGAGGCTCTTTAAGGAGGAGGATGCTGAGGCCAGAAGGCAGCTCTCTTGAGCTACCTGCGGTTCCCACCTGTGATCTCGTAGGTGGTCCTGCCTCCGGAAGGCTTTGTGGCAGATGTCACAGGTGTAGGGCCGCTCATCCGTGTGCGTCCGCTCATGGATAAGTAGGTTATAGGACTTGGTGAAGTGGCGGCCACAGAACTTGCAGACGAACTCTTTCTTGGTCTTGGAAGGCAGGCGTCCTCTTGTGGGCTTCTTTTCAGGAGACAGCTTGGTCACATCCAGAAGGGCACCCAAACCACCTGCGGGGGATCCAGGGCCCTCGCCTCGGACAAGCTTGGAAGGATCTTCCTGCGTGGCAGCCAAAGCCAAGTTGGCAAAATCAAAGCGCGGCTTGGTCTTGTGTGCTGGGCCACTGCCTCCAGCAGCGATCTCCGGCTTGGGTTGGATGACCTGAGGGAACCAGGGAAAGGCGGGCAGCTGGAAGCGTGCATCCACCAGGCTGGACACAGCACCGGGCACTTTGGAGAAGGAGGAGCGTGGCAAGTGCATGGCCGGGTAACCCAGCGTCCACTGGTGCAAGTGCACAGCGTGCAGTGCACTGAAGCCGTACAGGCTGGGCAGGTGGTCCGAGGGCACTGCAGGCAGGCCGTTCACTGCCTGGAGGAAAGAGTAGTTGGTGAGCTGCAGGGACGGGTGGATGGGCACCGGTGCTGGCAAGGTCTTGCTGCCCATTATGGTAGCGGCAAAGGTTCTCACCCTCGATCTGCAAAGAAGGGAAGAAGGGAGGAAGGAAAGAGAAGTTCAGTAGGTGGCCTTCCTTCAGAATTAACCCTAACCCTAACCCTAACTCTGCCACGCCTCTCCTCTCCCCAGGGCAGCTGCGGGGAGTCCAGGACCCATCCCTGTGTCCTTACAAAGCCCACAGGAACACGGACACTGGAAGTCTCCTTCTGGGAGCCCTCTTTGGTTTAAGGGCTTCCCTCAAATAGCCTCTGGCAGAAACACACAACAGAGAAGCTAATATGAAGTTACATCCCAAGCAACGCAACCAACTTAAAATGAGAGCCTATTATGTGTAGCCCAAGGCAGCTGATGTGGGTGCGAACCAACATGTAGGCAAGCCTGGGTCCACGCAGACTTACTTCCTCCTGCAAAGATAACGGAATTTGGAAGCACACATGTGTGTGTGCAGATGAACGAAGAAATACAGAGACACACAAACACGCATTCACACATTCTAAAACAGCTACAGGAAGCTGCAAAGATAAATGGGGCCAGCTAGTGTCTCATTGGACAACAGTGGCTACAAAATGCAAGGATCATCACAGATGAACACACACACACACACACACACACACACACACACACTCCTGGGTCCTGCTTACTGAGGTCTCCGGCTAAGCTTGGAGCTGGTTCTAGAGGCTGTGGCATCTTCAGAACTGACTTTGCCTCCTGCTTGACAGCTGTTGAGCCCCGTTGGCACTGCTTTCTCTTCAGCTGCTTGCAGGCTGATTCCTGACCCTCGCCCTTGGGGATCCCCTTCATTTTAAGGAGGGAGGGCACAGACACCCACATTCATTGAGTCCCTTAAACATCTGCAGTCACATATAAGAGGCCTCAAGTGCCTTCCTTCCCCTGCAGGAAAGGGCAGCAGGATTTTTATGCACATAGAGAACCCTGGACCAGTGGGTCACTGCTGCCGCCCAGGCAAGGCCAATGTGCGGTAGTAAGTCAGAGAGTAGCCACAGCAGGGTGAGCAGGGGCTGGCCTCTCCCAGTCTCTTTTGTCAGGGTCTACAGCTTGCATGGAAAAGTCTGGGGTCTGCAAAGAGGCCTTTCCTACCTGCCCCTCTTAGATGTTCCTAACTCAAGTCTATCCAGTGGAGGAACAAACAGAAAGAAGAATGCTGAAAGTAGCCAGGACCTTGCAAAGCTGAGGTACTGAACCCCTGTTCTGAGCTCCAGCCACTCAGGAAGTTATTATCCACGCAGGGTCCCAGGACTCCCTCCTGTTCAGGCTCAGACTCCTGCTACTGACCTCTCCCTGGAGCCCTGTGCCTCTCACTGTTTCCCGCAGGCTTCTCTGCTGGAGTAATCCCCTTGCCTGAGATGTAAGGCCACCTCGCAGTACAGAACCCCCCCCCAAAGTCCCTGGGGTCCTCTCCTGGTCCCCAAGGACCATGGCCCCAAACAAGCCAGTCAGTCTCAGCTGCTGTTCTTTCCCTACAGTGAGGCTCTGTCAGCCTGGCCTTTTGCAGGGACCCACCCCTGTCCTAGGGGAGGGTGAAGGCCATCCTGATCCAGGAAAACCCTGCCACTGGAAGCTGGCAGGAGGGTGGTGGCTTGTGAGGTGGGAACTCAGGAAGGAGACGCTGGTGGGCAGGAGGTAGAAAACACTGTAGTTGGCAGAGATGAGCCCGCACAGGTTCAGTCATCCAACAGATGAAAATGACAGGACACTGCCACCATTCAGCCCCCGGGGCAGGGGAGCACAGATCTCTGCAGTCCAGCTTCCGCACTGAGAGCCAGGGCCCCAAGACAGAGCTGGGTGCCAGTCTTCTGCAGTGCTGCACAGGACAAACCCAGACAGTCCTAGAGGTCTGGGACAAGGACAAAGCAAAAGTACCAATTGGATCAGAGAGGAAGCAGATACCAGTTTGGGATGGGGAGGGAGGGTAGAAGACTACCAGTTTTAGAGGTCTGCCAGATTCAGGGGAAGCCAGTGCTCTTTGGTTTGCCATCTCCTCTGCTCTGCAGGCCCTGGAAATCAGATCCTTATCTCTGGCTCCTGGGCTGCTGGGCAACTCGGTGGCCTCTGCTTTGCAAGCCCTAGTGGCTAGGCCTGGGCGAAGCCATGGAGCAGCTGTGGAGGCAAGACTCCGGGCTGCAAGCGGGCCCAGACTTGCTCCGAGCGCCAGCAGGAGAGCCCACCAACCTCTCTGGGCTTGCCCTCGCCTCCCCTCAAGCAGGGGAAAGGACCCGAGAGGCCTTAGACTCCATAGCAGGCGGACAGCGAGATGCTTGCAGCTCTCAGCGCGCCGGGAGCAACCTTTCCCTGGCCCGGTCTCATTTTCCCCAACACTGCATCTATTTTCCTCCACGGCCCGGCCAGCTTATGCTCTTCCATAGCATTCCGAGGCCAGGGCTCCCCAGGTTTCCGCCAACGACTTTCTGGTGGACGAAATTCGTTGGAAACGTGGCTCTTTGCACTAGTAGTGAGGACGGGCAGAATGGTCGATCTGGTTTCAGGCGGTCAGCTAAGGGAGACGCGGTCTCTCACTTGCTTCCCCAGCCAGAGAGAAGGAGTCCACTCCGGGCTCCCATGCCCCCGGCCCGAGAGCCCAGTAGGAGAGCTTTCGATCTTTCAGCTCCGGAGGGTCGCCGCTCCCACGCCAGCAGCGATCCCGCTCTAAGTCTGGGCCTTGGGGACGGATGGGCAGCACCCGGACCGTGCGCAGAGAACACCAATGGCGCGGCAGGGCCCGGGTCCCTGCGCGGGGAGCGCCAATCCCGGCTCTGCGCCAGCCCTGTGCTGGGCATTAATGAAGTGTGCAGAGTCTATTAATGTGGTTTATTCGGCTCTAATTGAGCGTGAGTGACTTAACTGCTTTCATTAATGAGCACTGAACGAACTGCAGGAGCTCGCGCCTGGGGGAGCCTAGCGGCCCCAAACGACCGCCCTTGTCATCGAGTCACCTACACGAGTGGTGACTGACAGGCGCCGCACCCACGTCCACAGCACTGACCAGCTTCCGTTGCTTTCACCGTGACTTCCCAACGAACCAGGGCGAACCACTCTAACCGGCCATCCTGTCGCTGAGTCCTCTGTGACCCGCGCACCAGTCCTCAGTCTTAAGGGAACCGCAGTCCCTTCCAGGAGTCCCGGACGGACCCGCTCCCCAGCAGTTCCCCCGACCACTCTCAGCCCCTCTCTCCCCAGGAGCCCTAAAGCAGCAGGTCTGGCCTTGCGGGAGGTTCTGTTCGTGAAAACGTAGTCGCAGCTCTGACTCGGGTGAAATTTACACAATTAGTGCAACAAAGAAACTCGCGCAGCTACTTTTCATTCCAGGAGCCCACCCGCTACTCCTGCGGGGGCTGAAATCCGCGCCTAGCAGAGGCTTTTCGGGAGAAACGAGCACAGCAGACGGCCTCGCGCTTCCTTTTCACCTCAAGCTTCCACCTTCCTCCCCAAAGGCTGTGTTAGGAGACGTCGAGGAGCAGCAGAACCCTCTTCCCACCCCCAACCCCGAGGCACTGGCTGCACCGTCGCGTCTCTGCGAGTGAGGCTCCGGGGTTTGGAAGCAGAGCTCGCGCCCCCGCGTGCGTCCCTGCACCTGGACCATCGGTCAAGAGTTAAGCTCAGACCTGAGGACCACGAGCAGTCGCTCTATGAAAGCATCCGAGTCCACGTGCCAGGCAGGCGTCTGAACGCGGCCCGAGCTCCCGAGGCAGCAGCTGGCCCCCTACTTGAGCCAAAGTCCCCAACAGTCAAACGCGCACCGCTGCGCGGCCGGCCGGGCCGCGCACCTGTCCAGGCCCAGGGCAGCATCCGCGCCGCCCGCGCGCTGCCCAGCGCCGCTCTCGCAGGTGATGGCGAGTTAGGCGCGCGCCTGGCCGAGTTTGTGCCTGGTGAAGTTGCTCGGGTTTCTTACGGGGACCGACACCGCCTGCCGAGGTCCCCGCGCACCTTCGCCGGGGCTCCGCGCGGCTGGAAGCAGCGGCCCGCCGAGGTCAGGGCCGAGAACCTGCTCGCGAAGCTCCGAGCCACCGCCCCAACCGCGCTGGGCCGCAGGGCTCTGGCTTCCTCAAGGTCGCGCAGCCTTCCCTGCTACGCCGAGCGCCCCGAGAAGCGCCGGAGCAGAGGCGCCCGCGCGCCGTGACGGGGACCCCGGGGTCCTGCCTGCCGCGCCCTGGCTGAGCCCCGCGCCCGGGGCTGAGTTTACCTCTTCCCGTGGCGGCTCTGGGGCTGATGGTGCCTCTCAGCTCGATGCCCTGGACCCGAGGAGTCCCCGGCGCTGGAACCCGCAGGCGCCCCTGGCGCCCTGGATCCGGACCCGCTCCGCCGGCCGCGGGGACCGCCCCGAGTCCCGCCTGCCCGGGACGGAGAGCCGGGCTCCCGCTCTTCGGCGTCTGCACCCGAGCGGCTGAGAACGCGCTAAGGAGAGGCCAAACTGCGTCTCACTCATCCCTTCGCACCGAGCCGCCTACTTATTTTAATCCCGCACCCGCCCTCCTCCCTCCACCGCCCCAGGCTCCCGGATTCCTCCCCTCCCTCCCCTGCCCCCAGCCCTGCCTGCGCCTGCGCACTCAGAGACAAAGTTTTGCTGACCGGGGCAGCAGACTTTGGCAGCTGCGCTCCCTTGGCCCGGCCTCCCCGACCTGGTCCCCTCCTCTCCGGCTCCCAGCGACCCTCTCTGCTCCGGGGCCCCCAGGGACACGCTGGGTGCGCTGGAGGAGGCCGCACGCTCGGGCTCCTGTCCTCGCGCCCTGCGGACTCAGCCCGTGCCGGGGACCGCGGCGGAGGGGTCGGGGAGCGGCTCTGTGCGCCCGGATCCCGGGACCGTGGCTGTCCCCACCCAGCACTTCGAAGCCGGGCCGAGCCGCCTCTCCTCTCAGAACCGCAGACCCACGCAGGCGGCGACCCGGGCTGTGCAGCGGCCCCTGGACGCCCGGGCGTGCTCGGGGAGGACCAGAACCAGGCAGCGCGGCAGCGCCTGGAGCCGAAGCGCCGGGTGGCCCCGGCGCAGCCCACACATCAGCGCGCCTGTGGCTGACCCCGCACGGGCGGGAACTCAGTAGCGAGAGCGGAGGTAGCGCTAGGGCGGCGGGGCGGGGAGGGGTGTCAAGAGTTAGTTTCCTGGGATCCAAAACTCAGGGGTTTGACCCCAAAGCACAGGAGCACGTTGTGATGACACTTTGACTTTTATTTAAGGCTGGCTGGGACGTTGCAGGGCAGCACAAGCACCCAGGTTGTCAGTTCCAGGGCCCCTGGGTCGGGGCGCTGGCGCCGGTACAGTCTGAACTCTCCAAATGGGGCTTGGCCGAGGAAGAGCGTCCGCTCCCTCGGTCTAAGGGGAGCACCAGCCCTTCCCTCTCCACCTCCGAGCTGATGTCCCTCACCCCAGCTGCATCCCTCCCTCCCTCTTTGCCGGAGCACCGCGTCTAGGCGCCTCACAGGAGGTGCCAGTTCCCAAGGCTCGGCTGGGTCAAGGTTCTCAACCCGCGCTCCTCGCCTTTCCCGAGTCAGGTGCCGTGTGGCTCTGGAAGGAGGTTCCCGCCCCAGCTCGCGCTTGCAAAGCCATCTGAGTTTCTGAGACTGAGCAGGGAGCTTGATCCCTGAGCTGGGAAGTGTTCGTGGACTCTTCTCCCCCTGGCAGACCTGGAAGTTACCCCTGGCAACCCCTGGACATCACAGCAGAACCCGACCTCCAGCTCCTGGTGGCTTTTACTTGACCTAAGAGAAGGAAGAGAACATGCCACGTCTGCCCAAGAGGTCGCGCCCTCTCCCACCCCGCTGGTCAGTGTGGGAGTGAGAGCCAGGAGTCTGCGGGCGGGTGGGCGCCTGGGACCTACCTGGCTGCCGGTGCTGGTGTAGGGAGCACCTTGGCCGGAGGCCCCTGGGGCAGAAAGAGCCTGAGCTCACCCCTTCCAGGAGGCTGTTTCTGGGGCAACCAGTTCTAAGGGCTGGGTAAAGTGTGGCTGAAAGGAAGGCCAGGCCGGGTGTTCCGGGAGCTCTTTAACTCCACCTTAGGGTTAGAACTGAGTGAGGGGTTTAGTGTGTATTACCCCACCCTCCCGAGTAGGCAGGACCCCATGCCACACCAGTTGTGAGAGTTTCCCGGAAGAGGGGCACGGTGGGACCTCCCTGGCTGCTGGGAGGCTTAGGAGGAAGGACCACCTGGCAGTGGGCAGCCAGCCTCCTGCTCTGGATTCCTGGTGGCTCAGCTGTGCTCTCCTCGCACTTCTCTTCCAGAACAGGACCCTTGGTCACCACAGCTCAGGACTCCCAAAAAGCTCCAAGTGGGGTTCACTAAGAAATCTTGGTCGGGTGGCCAGGTCCCTTTGCCAGTGTAGCTGGAGAGCAGAGCTGGGCCAGCCCTAGAGCTGCACAGATGGGAGCGGGGCAGGGAAGCTGTGCTGGCTGGTGCGGGTCCTGGGGCTCCAAGGCCGCTCGCAGTCTGCCTCCCAGCACAGTCCCAGCCACCTCTGCATGGAGCGGGCTACAAAGCGGGAGATACTGTGCAAAGAGAGTAGCTGGGTGTGGATGGCTGTCCCTGGGCCTCCGCACAGCCCCACGGCCCCCCACACTTCAGGTACCTTTTGCTTCCAAGATGCTGCCTCCTATGTAGCCCACAACAGACTGGCCCAAAACGCCGAGGAAATAAAATCCGGGACTTGCTAGGAGCTGAAATGTCCCCCATCCCACGCTCAGTCCCTGAGTAAGTGATCACCAAACTCTGGCCTCCATCTCCAATAAAGGCCAACCCCAGGCTGGATGAGAGAGGCAGGAGGAAGCCCAGGGAACTCTGACACTTTGTGCACTTCTCCTCCTACTTCAGACATCCCAGCTGTGCCACTGTGGCCCGGAGGAATAGCTGACCCAGAACCCAGGACACCTAAAGCCAAGGAGGACCCTTGTGAGCAAAGTCCGATTCATAAAGACTTTGGGAAAGCCTGCATTTTAAGTTTGGTAAAAGCTGTCGGTAGCCTGGACACTGCTTCCTGTCCTCCTGGGAACCAGCAAAGGTGGCAAAACTCCTGGCTCACTCCTGGGACTCACACCACAACTGCAGCCTCTGCCCATTTAGAGCCTGCAGGCTGCAGACCTGAACCCAACTGGTGCAAACACAGCTGCTGCTGGCTGTCTCCCCCACAGCCTGCTGGGTCCCAGACTTGGCTGGCATGGACATCCCTGGGAAGCAGCCTCATACCAGGGCTGCAGTGCACGGAGCCCCCTGCCAGTCTTGCTGGGGTCCCCCAGGGAAGCAGTGCTCAAGGGGGCCCCAGCTTCCTGGCGTGGACCAAGGCAAGACCCAGAAGCAGGGAAGCTGGGAGCGTGTCCACGTCTGCTAGTCTTCCACCCAACTCCTCCTCACAGGGACAGGGGACCCCAGCCTGCTTTCGCAGTGCAAACTGAGCGGCTTCCAGAAAATTAACCGGAAGGTTAATTTTGGTTTGAGTTGTTTTGGATTAAAAATAATGATAATGAATCCCACCTCTCCACACTCTCCAAATGCAAGAAAATGACCTCATTCTTTTAAGTGGAGTTTTTAGCACTTGTGAATTCCTGCTTCCAAAGTAAGCATTTCTGTAGTCAATTTGTGGGTGGACATTTGGGGGTCTACTCATTAACCCCCTTATGAATTTACATAACTTGCAAATAACTGGGAAATGTCAGCGTCCCTCTGTATTCATATAGATGACTGATTGTAAGGGCGCAATGGCTACCCTGAAATCATCCCGGTCATCAGCTCAAAATCCAGCTGGGGGGCCGGCTGAACACCCGAGGCTGCTAACACGACTTCCACAGACATTCGTGGGGCTGGGATTAGCCCTCTGCAGACGACACGCACGGGGTCCTCGGACAGCAGATGCCCGCGGATGCAAACACCCGTGTTTGTGGTGGCCGCGACAGGCAAGTTCGATATCAAAACTGAAAGAGAAAGCGAACTGTTTGGTAAGTTCTTTGCGAGCACAAAAAGCGTCTCGCAAGTCAAACCGGAACATGCACACAGGCACGGGACTAGCTTTTCTTCGTGAAAAGAGTACGTGGGAAATACGAACGCAAGCACGCGTGTGCGTGGACGGTGACCGCGCACCCATCGGCGACGAGGACTTGTGAGCGTCCCACGTAAAACGTGCGTAGAACGCGCGGGGAGCTGTGCTTTCCGGTGGAAACTGGAGCTGAGAATTGTTTTCGACGTGTGCGGAGCTGGGCTCTGGGGTCGCAGGAGGCACCGGGAAGGCAGCACCTCCCGGAGGACGCGCCCGGGGTGGCGGGGTCCCGGGGAGGCGGTGCGCAGGGCGCGGGTCGTCCTCGCCCCGGCCCCTCCAAGCGGCGATTTCCGGGAAGATTCCATCAGAAATCCCCGCCGCGATCCTGAAGAAAACGTGCCCCCTGCTGGCGAGTGGGGACAGCTTCGCGCCCGTGCGCCTTCGTCCCTGCTGCGTTCCAGCAGTCACTCGCGTAACGTTTCTGACCCCGGGAGCAGAGCAGCCCTTGACTCGTTTAGAGCTTCCAGAGAGCCAACCTAGGCGTTGCAGAACCCGTGGGCAGCTGCCCCCTGCCCCGGCTCCCGTCCCTGCTGGGTCCGCACGGCCTGCACCCCACGCTCGCTCCCCACCTCGGAGGGTGGAAAGGCCTGGACCCGAGGCTCCCCCATTTCCCTCCTGGAACACTTGCCGAGCCGCTCCCTGGAATTTCTACACGGATACTTTAGTTGGAGCCTTTCTTTAACTCCTCACCAGAGCTCCAGCCCTCCCCAGGGAAGAGCACCCCTGAAAACCGCCCTGTCCGGGAGCTCTTCGTGGGTCCTCCGCCTGCAGAGGGGCGCGCACGCGGTTCTCTGTCACTCAGATCCACGGCCGGCCGTGCTAGGTACGCGCCTTGCCCGCTGCAGGAGGCTGGGATTCAGACCTGCCTAGGCCGAGAAGGAGCTTGCATCAGTGAGCCACGATGCACAGAGCAAATTCTTGGAAGAAGTGTGGCTCTTGTCTTCGGGTTCTTCGGAGCTGAGGAAGTCGCTCTCACTTCTCTGAACCAAAGCCTGAGACCACCCCTGGAGGAACCAAGCCCGGGAGGAGGAACAGGACTTTTCCCTGCCAGGGTCTGGGCAGTTAGAGGGAGGCTGTGTTCCTGCTTCCTGCCCCTCAGTCTTTTTGCTGTACTAAGAGGTCGGGGTTTCCACTTCCTTACCCTACTTTTGCGGGATAGTGGAAAGGGCTGGACCCAAAGAGCTGGGCGTGCACCTCCTCCCGCCCCAGCGGTGCGAAGCCCTCTGGGGCACCTTGGTGTATGAATAACTTTAGGACTGGGTACAAGGGGCATAGCCAGGCAGGGTGTAATCCCAGCACTCAGGCCAGGCAGGAGGGTGCTGAGTCCAAGGGCAGCCTGGCTACGCAGTGAGACTCCATCTCAAAAAGGGCGGTGGCGCTGTGTGCTTTTGCCTCCTTAGAGCTATGTCAAAGGGTCCTCCCACGTTTAGACTGTCACATTGCAAACGTGCTAGGCTTCCCGCCCGCCCACTGTGGCCCAAACACGGACAGCATCCTACTAAGTGCTGCGCTAACACAAGCCCCTGCTCCATCAAGGCCAGGGAATCCAAGCGCCAGCTCTGCAGAAACAGGGAAGCTGAATGGGGCAAAGGTTTGCAGTTCAGGATCCCCCAAGGGGCAGTCCAGAGCGGCTGCCACCTGGAGGGAGCCGCTCTCAGCTAGAAGAACTCCTCTCTCTGTTTCCTGTGACATGAGGCTCTAGAAGAGGAGTCACATTATGGGCCTGGGCACCTCAAAATACAGTGTCTACACAGAGCAGGAAACACCACTCTCAGACTGGGGCCGCCCTAGAGGCCCGGCACCTGCCGCAGCACCCTCTGAGCTGGGAATGGGTGCCGGATGACAAAGCACAGTCTCCTGGGTGACTCCAGCAAGTCAACATGTCAAGGATGAATTCAGTTCCTTCCTGAGAACCTTTCCACTAAAGAGAAGAGCATGCGCTAAAACTGAGCAATACAAAATATAAAATATATAGGCAGGTGGCATTTAACATACCAGCGTGTGATTTTTTACTTAAAATTACCAACAGTCAGGTTCTTTTGGGATACTTAGGTATAAGTCTACATGTCACCTGTCAACAACAAAGAAATGAGAAGAAAACTTAAAAGTATTACTATTACAGATAAAGAGTTTCTGGAATCATAACTTGTAGTCCACTAACATTTCAGGAAACTAAGCTTAAGAAAAATTAGCACTCCTTGGAGTAGGAATTGTTCATTCCTACTTTAGGAGAAGATAGATGGGGAAACAGCAGAAGTCCAGCAGGCCGGTGGGGACAGCAGAAGAGCTTGGTTCTCCAAGCCCGGGTCTGGGACTTTGGAGGAGCCTGGACAGGGTATGTGACACAGCACACTGGAACTCAGGAAAGCTACCCACTGAGGAGGGGGAAGCTGGGTTAATTCTCCCATTCAGCCCCAGGACAACCCAGTGAGAGAGCTTCTGGTGGGATCTTAGCTAGTGGTTAAGGTGTGACAGGTGTAGGAAGGTCTTTGTCAAGATCTGTGCCTCAGAAACCACTGAGAGTTTGTAAGGACGGTCATCCTCAGCCCCCAGCCTAGCCACTTCTGGTTTTGGAGGGTTCAGGGGACCCTGGAGTCTGCCTGCTAGAAAGCCCATAGACGGTTCTGATACAAGGTCTATTAGAGCACCAGGTACGGACAACCACTGGGGAAGCACAGTTCCAAGCATGGTCTGGGCCATCCCAAGGAGGAGCCAGAGGATGGAAAAGTTCTTTAGATTCAAAGACAGGGCTCTTCATAAAGATTCGCATGCACAGGAGTCGCTGGTGCTTCTTGTACGCCCCTTCCTACTTCTGTAGCTGAAGGGAACTTGACCTAATATTTGTCAAAACCCCCCAACTTCCCCATTGCGCTGCCTACCCATGAGGTGAGGACCAGCTCAAGGGCACAGGGCCTGATGTGTCTCAGCGGCATCACGTAACAGGCTCCTGGCTGCCACTGCATAGACTTCAAGGCCTGAACCTTGAAGTCCCCAGGTGTGAGGAAAATACCATCTCGTCCAAAGAGAAGTCATTTCTGCAGACACCCCGCTGGGTTCCGGAGTACAGAGTCCAAGTGGAGAACTGGGAGAGAGCCTGTAACAGGCTGTGATGTTTCAGGGCAGCTGGAGCCAGCTCATTCAGGAAGACCCATCACATCTGTAGGGGACGGAGGTGGGGACCACGGGTCTGTGAAACCTCCCAAGGCGCCTTTTCTTCCTTCATTTCCAAGCTCTATGAGGATGACAGGAGCTGCAAGGGAGGAGGATGCTGCAGGCCAAACACAGAGCCACAGTCACCTGCTTGCTCCAGCTCTGTCCCGGGAGGGACAGCCAAACGCCACTAGGACAGCTGTCTGTCCCTCGAGCTAGTTTCCTGGGTCAGGACACCAGGTACCAGCTGACAGATTTGTTTTAAAATTACTTTTTTGATTTTTTTTTAACATTTTAAAGAGGAAAAAACATTTCAAAACAAGATAATAGGCTAACAATTATTAATGCATTGTGTATTGTTACCTTTAAATTAGATATCAGAGTACATGATATCAGCATTTAATTGTCCAAACAATATTAGCACAAACCTTTCTTTTCAGTGAACTAAGATAAATTAGTAGTACAACTATATATAATATACATTATATATAATAGTTAAGTTATATATATATAGCTAAGTTATATATATATATAATAGTTAACATGGTTAAGATAAAAAAGAGAAGGGAAAAAGCAAATATATATATCTGCTTATATATTATATATATTTACATATATATATTTGCTTTCCTTCCTCCTTTTCTCCATTCCCAGTTTCTCTTTCCTTTTGAAGCTTCTTCCTATTTTACAGTATCTATTGTACATTTTGTATCTTATTTACTCTGTCAGCTTCTCACACTAAGGAGACAATATAAAGTTTATACATGTGTGTCTGGTTTATTTCACTTATGAGTATGGTCTCAAGTTGAATCCATTTACCTATAGAAATTTCCAGTTTATCTTGCTTTATGGATGAGTAACACTCCATTGAATAAAAAAACACATCTTTTTTACTCATTCCTTAGTTGATGGGCATTTGGGTTGTTTCCAAGATTTAGCTATTACAAAATGTGCTGCTATAAATATGGGTGCACATATATCGCTGAAGTATGCTGTTCTTAATTCTTCTGGAAAGATACTAGCAGAACAATAGCCGAGTCAAATGGAACCACCAATCATACTTTTTTTGAGAAATCCCCACACTGATTTCCACAGTGGTTGCAATAGTCTACACTCCCAGCAATGGTGGAGGTGGAGAAGGGGTCCTTTTTACCCACAGCCTCGCCAGCACTTGTTATTAGTTGATTTCTTGCAAATAGCCATTCTTTTTGCAGTAAAATGGAACCTTAGTATTGTTTTAATTTGCATCTCTCAAATGACCAATGGTGTTAAACACTTTTTCATATATTTATTCACTGTTTCTGCTTCTTCATTGGAGAAGTGTGTGTTCATCTCAGATGCCCATTTTTGGATTGGGTCTTTAAATCTGGGAGGACTGGTGGTGTTTTGTTTTGTTTTGTTTTGAGTTCTTTATATGTTGTCTGAGGAACAGCTGGCAAACATTTTCTCCCACATTGTAAGTTGTCTCTTCACTCAGTTGTTTGTTTCTCTTGCTGCCAAAAGCTTTTTAATAAGATGAGATCCCAGCTATTGATTCTTTGTGATAGTTCCTGTGCGGCCAGGGTTTTATTCAGATAGTCTTCGCCTACATCAGTGTCTTCAAGAGTTTTACCTATCCTATCTTCCAGCAGATTTAAAGTTTCTGTTTTAGTATTTAGATCTTTGATGCATTTCAAATTTAGTTTAATACATGGTGAAAGATATAGGCCCAATTTTAATCTTCAGTGTGTGCAGTCAGTTTTGCCAGCACTATTTATTAAAGAGGCTGTCTTTCGTTCAGTGAATGTCTTTGGCATCTTTGTCAAAGATAAGGTAGCTGAGTGTGTCTGGAGTTGTTTCTGCATCTTCTAATCTATTCCATAATCTTTGGGCCTGAGTTATTTGTGTGTGTGTGTGTGTGTGTGTGTTGGTTTTGGTTTTGGTTTTGGTTTGAGTTTGGGTTTGAGTTTTAGTTTGGGTTTGGGTTTATTTGTTTGTTTTGCCAGCACCACACTTGTTTATCACAGTAGCTTTATGGTATAATTTCAAGTCAGGGGTTGCGATGCCTCCAGCCTAGCCTTAGATGCCTAGATTTTCCTTTGCTATTCTAGGTCTCTTTTGGTTCTAAATGAATGTTATAATAACTTTCTTTAATTCTGTAAGATACCCTATTGGAATTTTGGTTTGGATTGCATTAAATCTGTGTAATAGTTTTGGAAATATGGCCATTTTCACTATATTGGTTCTTCTTACCCAAAGCAAGGGTGCCTTTTTATTTTCTAATATCCTCTTCAATCTCCTTTTCCTGAGTATGGTAGTCTTCAATGTAGAGGTATTTTTCATCCTTTGTTAGATTGATTCCTAGGTATTTCATTTTTTTGGATGCTATTGTGAAAGATGTTGCTTCCCTAATTTCTCTTTCTGTGAGTTTGTTATTCATGTACAGGAAAGTTATTGATTTTTGAGTGTTGACTTTGTATACAGTTCTGTTACTGAATTTGATTTTAAGTTTAGAAGTTTTTGATGGAGTCTTTTGGGGTCTTCTATATGGAGTATCATGTTATCCACAAATAATGACAATTTAACTGTTTCCTTTCATATCGTTATTGCTTTTATTTCTTTCTCTTGTCTAATTGCTCTAAGTAAAGTTTCCAGGACTGTGTTGAATAACAGTGCAGACAGTGGACATCCTTGTCTTGTTCCTGATTTTAGAGAGAAAGTTTTCAGTTTTTGTCCATTTGGTATGAAGTTGGCTGTCAGTTTGTCATATATGACTTTATCAGATTGAAATAAAGACCATCTGTTCCAATTTTCTGTAGGGTTTTCATTATGAATAGGTGCTAGACTTTGTCAAAAGCTTTTTCTGCATGTATTGAAATGATCATATGATTTTAGTCCTTGGCTTTGTGTTACATTTATTGATTTATGTATGTTGGACCATCTCTGCATCCCTGGGGTGAATTCCACTTGGTCCAGGTGTATAATCTTCTGGTCGATTTGCTGCATTCTGTTTGCCAGTATCTTATTGAAGATTTTTGTATCTATGTTCATTGGGGAGATTGACCTGTAGTTCTCTTTTTAGTTAGGTCCTTCTTCAATTTCAATGATTGATATGGGGTTTTTTTAAAGGATTTTTATAACTTCTTAATTCAGCTTTGGTAATTTGTATGTATCTAGGAATCTGTCCCTTTCTTCTGTATTTTCCATCTTATTAGAATACATGTTTTCAAAGTAGGTATAGATGATCTTCTGGATTTCTGCAGGGCTCATTGTGACTTCACCATTATCATTCTTAGTTCAATGGATTTGAGTCTTTTCTTCCCTTTTTTTGATAAAGTTGGATAAGAGTTTGTTCATTTTACTTAATCTTTCAAAGAACCAATGCTTCAATTCATTGATTCTTTGTCTTATTTTTTAGTCTCAAATGTGCTAATTTCTGCTCTAATCTTCATAATTTCCTCCCTTGTATGAGCTTTTTGTTCAGCCTTCTCTTCTTTTACTAGAAGTTTGTGGTTAAACAGGTTGTTTATTCAAGCTTGCTCTGTTCCCCTAATATGGGTATTTACTGCTCTCATTGTGTCCCACAAATCCTGGGGTGTCACATTGTTGCTGCCATTCAATTGTAAAAACTCTGTTATTTCCTCTTCAATTTAATCTGCCACCCATTGGTTTTTCATATGTCTACACAATTCTTATGATTTCTTTTGCCTTTGATATTCAATTTCATTGCACTGTGATCTGATAATATACATAGGATAATTTCAATTCTTTGTAATTAAACACGTTCTATGGGCCAATATGTGGACTATTTTGGAGAACATTCTGTGTGCAGCTGAGAAGAATGCATATTCTAATGTTGTGGGGTAGAACAATCTGTAGACATCTACTAAGTTTATTTGTTTAGAAGAAGTTTGTTTCAGTTCTAATATTTCATTATTGATATTTTGTCCAGTTGATCTGTCTTTTCATGACAGTGAGGTATTAAAATCCCCCAATACAGTTGTATTAGTGCTTAGATGATTTTTCATGCCCATTAATATTTGTTTTATATAGTTGGATATACTGGTATTTTTTTGAAGGTAGTAAAATACATCAGAACAAGACAGAACAAAGCCAATCAAGACAATGCAGTGAAATTGGTATAGAACTTCACAGCAGGTTACCGGGATAACTGTAATAGGTACCATAGTATATCTCATTATCTTCACAATAGTTGTCCATTCAATCAGGTAGAGCAAAATCAAGCCTAATACAGAACATCATAGAACTTATCAAAACAGAATATTGAATAGAGCCATACAATTAATTAGAGCAAAGCAAACAGTGATAACTATTTGCCTTCAAAGAGGTGGTAAAAGGAAATCCCCGCTGCTTGCTAGACTGCATATGGTCAGCCTCCTGAGGGACGCTCAGACCTCTGGCTCCCATTTGCTAAGGAGGCGGCGAGGGATGTTTGATTCTCAGCCAGCCAGCCGGTAGGCCCACGGCTGCCTGACAGCAGGGTGAGCAGCCCCTAAGTTCCAACATGGAGCGGATCTCGGGACATGCTGGCTGGCTGGGTCTCTCCCTGGGTCGCCCGCCATTCGCTCAAGCCACGGCTGCTTACCAGGGAGGCGAGCGGGTTCCTTTATTGCCCAGCGCCCTAAGTTCCAATATGGCACTGCACCGGTATTTGTTGCAGGCATGTTTATGATAGTTGCTGTTTCCTCTTGGATCACTCCCTTTACATGGATGTAGTGACCTTCTTTATCTTTCTTAATCAGTCTTGGCTTGAAATCCACTTTGTCTGCAGATAGAATAGCTGCCCCTGCCTTTTTCTGGGTGCCTGTCACATGGAGTATTGTTTTCCATGCTTTGACTTTCAGTGTATGAGTGTCTTTTTGAATTAAATGTGTTTCTTGTATACAGCATATTGTTTCTTGATCCATTTTGCCAGTCTGTCTCTTGACTGGTGAACTGAGACCATTAATGTTGATGGTTATAACTGATATGTATTGACTTATCCTTGTCATGTGATTTTCCTGTTGTTGGTTCCCCTCCTCCTTCCTCCTCCTTCCTCCTCCTCCTCCTCCTTCTTCTTCTTCCTTTTCTTCTTCTTCCTCCATCTGTTTAATTGTTTGCCTTGCCTGGTAGACTAATTCTGTTGAAGTTCATAGGGTTGTAGACCTTGTTATCTCTGCAAAGTCCTTCAAAATATTTTTGTGTACTGGGTTGGTGGCCATAAGTTTCCTCAGATGCTCTTTGTTATGGAAGTATTTTATTTCTCAATCAGTGTTGAAAGATAGTTTTGTGGGGTACATCAATCTGGGTTGGAAGTTGTTTTCCTTCAGAACTTGAAATACTTCACTCCAAGTTGCTTGACTTGAGAGTCTGTGCTGAGAAGTCAGCTGTGATTCTGATGGGCTTTCCTTTTACAAGTGATTTGTTTCTTTTCCCTAACAGTTTTGAAGATTCTATTCTTGCATTTAACTTCTGGAATCTTGACAATGATATGCTTGGCTGTAGATTTTTTTTGATCATGGGCAATTTGAGTTGTATATGACACAATTATTTGTATGTCAAATTCTTTTTCTCTACCAGAAAAGTTTTCTGGCATGATGTCTGTGAACAGATTTTTTATATCATTTGTGCTACCTCTTAATTTTTCATTCACTCCAATCAATCTTAAATTATTCTTCTTTGCCTCATCTAGCAGCTGCTGGGATAATTTCTCACAGTCCCTTGTTATTTTAAAAAAATCTTTCTTGTCATTATCACTAACTGCAAGTCTGTCCTCTATATCTGAGATCCTGTCCTCATATTGGCTCAATCTGCTGGGAATACTTTCAGTGGAATTTTTATTCTCCTGGACATCTGTTTGATTCTGGTTACAGATTCCATTTCTTTCCTATGCTGAACACTCATGGCTTCCATAATTTTCTTAAACTCCTCTTTTTTATCTGTATCTGCTCCAGAATCACTAAGCGTGGTCTTCATTTTGATACCATCTGTACAGATTTCTGAGAAATTATTTCTGATTTGATTTTTTTCCAGAGCTCCATTCACTTGCTGTATTGTTACCACTTCAGAGAGGCCAGGTGGGGGCTTTCGGATTGTCCCATCTCACTGGCCCCTGGGTTTGCCTTTGGTGAAGTGGAGTCTGGGGTTGCATCTTGTTTGAGTGTCTTCTCATGTTCTTTTCTTTTTTCAGTTGAATTTCTAGGACACTAGAAATTACTGCCTATAATGGGTTGCTTTATTGCTAGTATTTAGAACTTTTAGGTAATGATGACTCCAAGGTGTCTTTCAGGTGCAGCTAGTTTTTGGGTTTTGAGTCTGTTGGAAGAACCTACCTCTGCAGTTTGTTAGAGACAATTTGTCACTTGTTTGGCCCAGCCCATGGTTCTCTGGCACTGTGCCACAGTATTTTCTGTGGCCCTTAGTCAATCCCAGTTCTGGGATACCAGGAAAAAGAGCTGTTTAGAACAATTATGTGACTTTTGGCTACAGTGATACCAATGACATCAAACACAGCCTAAAAAAATGACAAATTGAGCTAAAGTTGCCGCTTTTAACCATATGAACTAAATTTGTGGTTATACAAAAAATCTAAAGCAAACCATATATGCAGTGTACAAGTCATTCATATGTCAATTTTACCCTCAGGGTTAAAATTTAAAGGGGGTTAAGGAGCAAATAGAGAAGTGAAGGAGAGGGAGCAGTTAGAAGGAAGGCTGCAGGATGCAGGGAACTGTGCCAAGTGTGGGAAACTGGTGCAGAAGATCGGAGAGAAAGAGGGGGAAATGAGATGAGGATGAGTGTTAGAACCTCAGCCACAAAGAGGTGAGAAGCCAAGTTCCAACTCCCATAAAATCAGATCACACAGGGAAGTAGAAAAAAACAAAACAAAAAGCAAAACACAGAAACAGAACCACAACAACAACACCAGAAAACAAATAAGAGAAAAAAAGGAAAACATGTCCCCTTCCAGGTTTGTCTCTGCTGTCACTGATGCACAACCTGTGGAGACAGAGTCCCAACCCCTGCTGATCTATCCCAGCAAGCCAGCCGCAGCCCTCTGCTGGGGTAGGAGGTAACTTAGTGAGTCTGCGCTTTCGGGCTGGGACCAGACTCATGTGACCGCAGCCCTCTGCACACCTTCCGTGGGTCTAAACCCGGCGAAGAGCTGCTAGATTGAGCCGGCAGCAGCTCTGAGCTCCGATCTCAGCAGACCCCTCCACTAGGTGCCCCCGGACAACTGCTCTCAGTGGGAGGACTGAGCTCTCAGCACTCACCCCCAGCCACGCACTCCTTCACATCCACTGCTCCCCTCCACTCCTGCACCTGTCTAAGGAGACCTCCGGGATCGCCAGGTCATCACAGGTCATCACCCAGTGTCCACAGTGCGAGCAGCTCCTCTCGCGCAGTGAGACCCGCCTCAGGGAGAAGGCTCCAGCGGATCCTCCTTCTTAGTTGAAGTTTCTCTCTTCGCCCTCTCTGTGAGCTTCAGTTCATGCCTCAGATCCTTCCTGGGTCCAGGGGACCCACTTGCCTCCTTCCTGTCTTCCTCACAGTGCTGCATTCCAGCCTCTGGACAGCGACTCTCAGAGAGGCTCTCTTTCTGCTGCTTTCTGCTCTGTCATCTTGATGTTCTTCTTTCTTGAAATATTTTTCTTCTTGAAATACTTTTCAATTTTGTTTTATCAACATCTCACTTTACACATCTATTAATTTTAAAGGTAATATAAGTTGTTCCATAGGAACACTTTCAAATTGGGGCTCCTATCATAGTATGAATGCGCACTCATTTATGATGCACCCAGTGAGGATTCCTCTAGCTTTGGTGTACACCGGGTCCCAGGGCTGAGACACTTGGGTGCAGTGTCTGCAGCAGAAGGAATCATTCTGCTATCCCTGACAGATTATCACAGGAGTGAGGCCTGGGCCTCTTCTAGCTGGGCCCAGGCTCCTGCATGGAGCCCGGAAAAGGAGCAAGTGTGAGGGATCAGAAGTCAGGCATGAGCTCCAGTGAGCCTGCTGCTCTCAGCAGTGTGGCAGGCTCGATGGCCCTGCGAGGCACTACGTACATTCTCTCAGCAAACTCAAGAGTGCAGCACGATGTTGTCTCGCCATTTGGTGAAGGAGCTGTGACTTTGAAATGTCATACAACTTCTACCACAGCCTTGTGGCCAGGTAAATCTGGAGCCAGGGTTTAGACCCATGCGTCTAATGGATAATTAAAGTATAATGTAAATTTAAAACTGATTATAATGAAAGACACATTAGCGTCACTCCCCTTCAGAATGCTGCCCCTCACCTTAGACATACTGATCCCATCATTTTTGCCTCTTTCTGAAGCAGTTCTGCAAGTGCTCTTTTGTGCCTTTATGAAGTGTGATTTAAAATAATGCAGTGCCTGCTGCTGCCAAGCACCACCCAATAAAAACGCAGCTCATAAAAACATTACGCTCTTTCCTCATCCACCTTTTCACTGGATCTGGCATCATGAACTTTTGGCTCTTCCCCAGAGTCAAAATGACCGTGAAGGTAAGCATTTTGAATCAATTCAGGACACGGAGGCAGCCAGGATAGCAGCTGAACACACTCGTGGAAGAGGACTCCCAGAGCCGCTTCAGAAAGCAGCGAGAACTATGGCCTTCATGTGTGTGAGGTGACAGAGAGCATTTTGAGGGAAATTTCATGGCAGTACATCTCTCACTGGCAAAACTATTTTTTAAAAGTAACATTAAATGTTCACAATATTTTTGATCACGCCTTATATTTGATTCCAAAGCCCCAAGTTTCCAATGGCAACACCTTAGCTATTAGCCTGGTCTCCCAGTGACAGCAGTATCTCCTGGGAACTTGACAGGAAAAGAGAGGCCAGGCCTGGCCCAAGCTTCTGACTTAGAATCTGTATTTGAATAAGACCCCTGACCCGGTCCAGGCACACAGATGTTTGCAATGTGCAGCATTCTGATCCCTGGGCCCAAGCCACAGCTGTGTTCAAAAATCTTTGCTTCACTCTCAGTCTCTAGAAGAGAAAGCTACAAAATCAAACCAAGTACTTAGCGACTAGAGCTTAGAAAAACTACACCACCAAAACGCAGGTACCCTGTGCACCCACGTACCCTAGATCTGCTGCATTCTGACCTTGGCCTGATGCGCAGGACAGGTTGTCCCGCAGTGTGGCTCTGACTGCCTTGGGTCATTGCCTCTTGAGGGGCAGAAGGGTGTAGTGGCCACCAGCACCCCTGTTCTGTCAAGGAGGGGTAGCCATTGCCTGTCCCAGCCTGGGCTTCCCCCTCTGGTTTCTATTTGCAGTTATTTACCTGAATAAAGAAAATCCTTTCCTGGAAAAAAGTAAGACTGTGCAGAAGCCTGAGGTCTCTAATGGCAAAGTTTGTAAATATGCACCCTTGTTTGATTACCCGAATCTATGCCAAACTCATCACGGTCATTCTATCACCAGTGGTTGACACTCTACCAACAAAGATGCAAACCAGTCCCAGCAAGGGACTTCAGGTTCCCTCCTGTGCATGCCTCCTTTTTATCAAATGCAGACTCTGCCGAAGCTGAGGCACAGTGGTGGGCATAGAGCCGGGTGCGGGGCACAAGGGCAGCGTGCAAGGCAGAGGGGGCCGCATCCCCTCCCTGCCCAGGGTCCTTTCTCCCTGAGGGAGGAAGGAAGACTGTGCTGGCTGACCCTCTCGCTTATGAGGGAGGAAGGAAGACTGTGCTGGCTGACCCTCTCGCTTATGCAGAGCTGGAAGGGGAGGAGGTGTCGCCACATGGAGAAGGATGTGAGTTTTCAGAGTAGAGTCTGGAAAGAATCATGTTTAACCTGTAGGATTGGCAGAGAAATGGTGGAATTGCTTCTATTTTAAGACTCAGAGTAATAGAAAATATTGGAAGAACCTTAAACTTCTCATCCTTAACATTTCCATTTCACCAGTGAGGAATTTGACCTGGGAAGTACAATTTACCCAGTAACAGGACGAGGACCCAGAGCCCACTGTCCTTCTGCATTTTGCTCCCCAGTTTGGCATTCGGGTGTTGAAGGGAGTCCTCACCCAGAGCTCCCCCCCATCTGTGCCCCTGAGGACAAAGCCTGCACTGGGCAGTGGTGTCCTGGATCCGGGGCCCTGCACAGGCCTTAGGCCACTGCCAGAGTCCGGCTGGCTGCTGCTCGGGAGAGCAGTGTTATGAAAGCATTAAACGTCATTACTTATTTCTTCATGTCCAAAATGTATACTTTCACATTTTTTCTTTGCAGACGAGTGTCACTTTACTGCAGTCTTCAGCCCAGATGTTCCTGGTGTAGTGGTAACAGCTGCCACATTGGCAGGAGCACAGTTCCAGCCAAGTCACTTTCCCTAGGGCCCAGAAGTCGCCTCTGCAGGCACATTGACGTGACAGGAGGAAGCCGTGCCTGCCCTCCAGAGCTGACCAGGAAACCCTGCGGAGGCTGGAACAGGGGCACTCGGGAGGGCAGGTTGCCAAACCATGGGCTGCATTTCTCTCCTCTCTGGTGACGAGTTGGAGACCCAGGCCAGGGAGCGCCAGCTCTGCCTCCTTCCCCTCAGCCTTTTTTGAAGCTGTGTTTGTAGTGCCATCACCCATTACCGACACCCTCACTTCTCTGGGGACCAAGTGGCTGCCCTTGCTGTCTGTCACCCTGGCCACCGCCTTCTGTGATCTCAAGTTGACATTCTATTGTTTGTGACTTTTGCTCAAGTTGCAGTCGCCTGGTAGCATTTATCTCCCCGGTTCCCTTGGGCCTTGGCAAATTCCCCAGTCCAGTCGCATCTCAGTGTCAGCATTTCTACAAAGTACAAGGACCATTTGGTTCCATCTTCAGCTCGGAGTGGAGACGATTCGACGGAGGAAGAAAGTCATCGCTTGGTGATTTGGGGTGTTCCGGCTGCCTGGCCTTTTATCCAAAGCGTCATCCTGTTGAGGGAGTTCGAGGTCATTAGACACAGAAGGGCATCCCAGGCACAGAGACACAAGCACTACACAGCGCTGCGTCTGTGTGGGCGGCTGCAGCATGAGGCTTCCTCCAAGAGGTGGCGAGCTCATTCAGACTAAGTCCAGACTTTCCCTAGGAGCGAGGCCCTGCTCTGAGGAGCAGATCTGTTAGGTGTGGAGTCTGGCTGCACCAGACCTCACCAGAGACATGCTCCAAGTCTGAGCTTCCAAGAGGCCTGAAGTCAGCAGAGGTCGCTTGGAGTGGGGTCTTTGGGAATCTTCGGGAGTGGTCCGGCCACTGAGCCTCCACTAGAGCTGTGAGCCTCTGCCATGAGGACGCAGATTCCTCCTTGCTCCAAAGAGCTGGGTGTGCTGGGAAAGCCGGGCTTGGGGGTCCCTCAGGTCTGCCCCCCAGTGCTGCCCTCGCTTCTATCAGGTCCTTGGTCCTGGGCCAGCTGTTTCACCCCCTGGAACATCCATTTCCTCATCAGCGAAACGGGACAGAACTTGTTCCCCTGTATCACCGTGAGGAGCCGATGTTTCTAAATGGCCTGTAGAATTAATATGTGGCATAGAGCATAATGGTAAATGCTCTACCCTTTTACAGGGATGAACCTGTGCTTCTACCATTGGTTTAAAAGTTTTATGTTTATTAGGACAGTTCCTATTTTTCTTGGACTGAGCGGTCTTTTGGGGAAATCCCTTCAGCAGATCAAATACAGGACCGTTTTCAGGCCTGACGGTGCAGGCAGAGTCGGGACGGTGCCTAGGACTGCACCAGGGCTGGCTCACACTGTTCCTGTGATGCTGGGGCTGGAGCCCCAGGGAGCACTAGTTTTCTGTCACTCAGCTGTCTGTTAGACCGTGACAGAGGGGACTTGGGGAGAGAAGGGGCCCACTGCTGCTGTTTCTGCAGGTTGCCCAGCACCCCCAGGATCAGCAGGTTGCCCCAGGACCCCAGAAGTGGTCCCCAGCTTCTCCCAGCATCCTCTGTGTTGGTTCGGCACACCTGGGAAGGTGCTGCTGGGTGATGCCCTGTCTGGAAAGCTGAGCCTCCATGCCTCCAACTTCAGGTCTGAGCGCAGCACCTTCCAGAATGAGTAAGAAAGCGAACGAACGCTCCCGAAAGGCCTGGGAATCTGTCTTCCGAGGTACGTGCTTCCGACAAGCCCCGCCTTTGCCCGCGTTTCCCTTCTCATTCTACTGTACCAGTGTTGTTTCCTTACACTCTCCCAGCCAGCCCACCCATTTTCTCGACCAAGTTCTCCCTAGTGAAATGCCCGGGCGGTTTCTGTTTTCTTGGCTTGACCCTGTATATCACAGAGACCGTGTGTTTCCATTTATGCGACACTTTTGCCCTAATTTTTCCGGCATCATTTCATGTCTACTGCCTGTCTCAGGTGAAACTGTCCTTGGTGAATCATCACTTTAAGTCCAGTTTTCCACTTTCATGGGCCATGGGGAACGGGCTCTAAACACTTCCCTCTGTTATGCGTCTTGCTGTAGATTTCTGCAATTTCTCAAAGCCGTGATGATGTTCCTCACTTCGGGATGGGGGCCCTTGATTGTTTCAAAAGAGGGAGTTTCTTGAATACAATCTAGGGCGGGAGCCACACAAGCACTGCCCGTCCTGTATCCCTGGCAAGCCTCCCCTTGAGTAGCATCTTCATACTCTCTTCCCAGGCTGAGTTCCAGGGATGGGAGATTCCTCTCGCTTTCTTTTATGTCCAGAAACTACCTTGGATGTTGGATTGTGTTCACAGTGAGGTCTCGGCACCTATGCGATACAGCAGTACCTAGATTTAATGACAGCTCCGAGGCTTAGACCAAGATACTCCCTTCTCTTGGGGCAAAACTCTGCTTCTTCTCTACCTGTTCATACATTGTCCTCTCTCCTGCTCTGGAAATCTCTGCCTCCCTGAGCCCTTCCCCAGCTCACATCTTCAGGCTCTTCCAACCTGTGCTGCTGAAATTCTTCACCTCACCGTGGCACTGGCCACTTACTGGGCTGGCGTTTTTCATAAGGGAGTCCTGCATTGCTGTACTCTAAAGGCACCTTCACACTGGAAACTGCCTATGATTCTTCTCTGACTCCCTCTCCAGCACTTAGCAGTTTTTGTTTTCACTCTGGTCTGGTAATCTAAGCTTCTTCGGTCTAATTCCTTCTGTCTGTGCCCATTTCTCCCCATTCCCAACCTCCCAGGTTCACACCTACCAGCACCTTACGCCATCACTCTGTTCTGTTTCCCTCGCTTTCTCAGCTGGAGCTGTCCTCCCCTCCCACCCTGGTCAGCCCTTCACCTCCTCCTGCAGAAGCCTCTCTGGGCTCCCAGCTGAGCCACGTGTGCTGTGGACCAGCATCGACCTGGGTCTCACCCTGAACATTGCCCCCTTATGCATAAGCCTTTTCTTATATTCTGTCTTCCCGTGGACTTTTCCATAAACACAAAGGATAAACGATGTGTCTTTCGTGCCTAGATAATCATGCTGTGTAACACAATGCCTGTCTCAGAGGCATTTGATAAATGTTTGTTGACCTAAACTTAATACTTTTTTGCTGAATGATTGAGTGACATAGAGGCAGCCATTCCATGAGCTGCCATTTTTTTCTCCCCTGGACACATATTTATCTTCTTCGTCCCCTGCCAAAACCCCAAAGATTGCCTCACTGTGCTGTATAATCTTTCTGTCAAGTCTCTGACATACAAAACACATGTAATCATTCCATTATGAGGCCTGGCAGAGTACGCAGATTTATTAGGTCTTCTACCAGGAAACCAGCAAGTCGAAGCTGCAGGGGAACTTCCCAAGGGAACGCAGCATGCTAGTGCACTTGGAGGCAAATTTGTGCTTCTGGAGGACCCTTGACAGTCACTGCAGGTTGTTTCTACATCTTCCTTGGAGAGCTGCTGTTGACACTGAGGAACACGCACACTGCACAGGCAGGGCAGCCCTAGGAAATCAGTGGAGGGCACTCCACTGTGGATTTACATCCTGGGCAAAGGGAAGTTGTAGGCAGCTCAAACATCTGTTTGCACTCTGGCTGGTTCTCTGCACTGATAAGCTTGTGAGGTCCTCTCCTCGGAAGGCAAGGTGCAGGTTCAGGAGGCTGGTGCCCAGTGGGCACTCCCACATTCTCCAAGTGCTGCCTGACCTTGCTACTATAGGAGTGTGCCCCACCCAAACCCTCTCTAAAGCATAAGACAAGGAAATCCCACCTCCTCTTCAAAGCTTCATGAGTCCCTCTGCTTTCCCAGCCTTCTTCATGATGCTCTGGACATGAGCAGTGTCCCCGGCAAGGTTTCACTGTCTTGCTGTACAGGGACAAGAGTCCTGGGCTGGGACTTACAAGGTCCATGACCCACTTCCAGGTCCCTTGGTGATGCAGCTAAATAATTTCAGCTTGGTGAGTTTTTGTCTCTTCTCTTCTTCTCTTTCTTCTTTTCCACCTCCTGTTTGTTCCTCTGTTATGAAATGACAAAATAATTCTTGCCATGCTGCATCCCCAGCTTTACTGGGAAGATCAAATGAGATGTATGGGAGAATCCTGGGCACACTGTAATATGTGCAAAAGCAAAGGGCAGTGAGCAGAAGGAAGGTGGAGGACATTCTTACCTCACAGGCCCTGGCTGCCTGCAGGAGGGGGTGGTAGCAGGAGCTAGAGTTCAAATTTAACTTGAATGGATAGTCACTGCCAAAGCCTTCATCAAGAGGGCCTGAAACCAAAACAACACCAGCATGGTGGCTAAGCCAAACAACCTGAAAACTGTTCCTTTCACTGGCTCAGTGTATACTTAGCAAGGACCACTGGACTCCAGATAGCGTGTGCCACAGGCTGAGTGATGTCTTCTAACAGAACTCCTGTGGATGCTGTAAGTCCAGTATAATGACGTTTGGAGACCAGGTCTTTGGAAATGTTTTAGTGCACTTAGTACAGCTGTCACAGAATATCCAGTCCTGTGTAATAACATAAAGAAAAGCAGCTCATCCAACTCACGCTTCCAGTGGCTAGAAAATCCGAACAGCATGGCGCTGGAATCTGGGGGAGGGCTGCTGGGTGCTCCACACATGACGAAGAAGCAGAAGCAGACGCGGATTCACACAGGAGATTGGTCACACAGCAAGAGAGGGGCAGGAGGGAGAGAAAGGCCCGGCTCAAGGGCTCGTTCACTTATGCGTAACAAGCCGCTCTCAAGGGAAGGAGCCTAGGCCCGAGAGACCCGCACCCTCTCAGTGCAACCTACATTAACCCCATCACAGGGGCAGTCACCATGCGGGAAACATGGATTCCAGCAGGCACAAAGCTAGTGCAAACCAGAGCCAGGGATAATTAGATTTAGAACAGATCGTGACTGGATGCCCAAACAGTGAGATTCATGTCCTTAGAAAAAGAGATGCCAGAGTCCTTTTTCTTTCTCTGTCTCTCTCTTTCTCTTTCTCCCTACACACAGGTGCGCACACGCACGCGCACACACACACGCGCACACACACACACACACACACACACACACACCAAGGCTAGGCCATGTGTGCTGGTTAGGAAGAAGCCTTCTCCAAAAGATGCCTTGCCAGGCCACTGATCTCAGGTTTCTATTCTCCAAAAGAGTCTGGTGTCCTTCTCTGGCTTCTGGAGCTGATTGAGACCCTGCCTGCAGCCCAGGATGGGCAGAGGTGCAGGAGGCACAGTGCCTGTCCCTGGCGAGTGGGACAGGCAGGTAGGCACAGCAATGCAGTGCAGCACGGATTATGAAAGGGAAGCCCAGGTGTTGTTCGTGGACAGAGGGCAAGCACCTAACTCAGCAGGGTGGGCCCACGGGAGATCTCCTGGGACAAGGTAATATCAGACTCAGAAATCCAGACTGCAAATAAGGAACAAACAATAAGCCTAAAGGCAAGAATTTGTGGACTGCCCAGCCTAAGCAGAGATTTACAACGAAACTGAGATGCGTTAAGCTTCAGGCCCTCACTCGTGCAGGTTTTCCTCAAGGTCCTGACAGGAGCCCCGGCCACGTGCCGTGTTGTCTTACACTGAGCACATTTTGAAGGAGTTACGTGTCTGAGATTGGTTAAAACTCTTGCCTCTTCTTTTGATGACTTTCTCCGGGTTACACATTCCTTCATGAAGGGAAGGCTTCCAGGGAGGTTCCTACCCTCTACTCTGCACATCAGGCAGACACAGTAAGCGAAGACAAAGACCAGAGATGTTACTGGGGTATAAATATATGTGAAGTGACACCAGAAGTGAGTAGTGGGGGGAAATGACACGTTTGGGCTAGAAAGTAGTCTATAGAAAATTCTTTCAAACCTCGTAGCTTCGTATAAAAGACCCTTGATGGAGGAGATTCTAAATCTTGAAAATGTACAATATGTGTTGCTCACTTCACCACCGAGTGTTATGGTCATATCTAGGTTTCCCTGGAGTGCCTCATGCTGTCCCGTCAGAGGTGGGGCTTTTTTTTGTTTTGTATCAATATCAGGCAGGTGCTGTGCCATTCAACTTCATCCCTGGCCCGGGTGGGGCTTTTCAGAGGTGACTGGATCTTCAGTTTGTGAATCTGGATTAAGAGCGTGTGACAACTAAATTAGTCCACTGATTGGTTTAGCAGGGTTCCGGTGTGGATAATGGGAATGGATATCCTTGGCACAACCAGTGGGCTTTTACCCTGAATGGGGTAACATAATACAGGAAATTCCATTCTTGCTGCTTCCTGCAGCTCCTGCTATGGACTGTTTCTCCTCTGCAATGCCCTTTTGCCAGGCTAACTTTCCTTGCAGCCAGCTGAATACACTGAAACCTCTACACACTGTGTAGAGAATAACTTTTCTGTAACTTGTGGGTGTCAGGTATTTTGTCCCAGCATATGAGAAATTAACTAAGACACAAGACAATACCCAATACTCACCGTCTAAAGGAGGAAAGTTTATGTTAGCTCACATTCAGTCCGTATTTGGCTGGCTCTGAGTCAGGACAGCACGGCAGAGGGCCTGGTGGAGGAAAGCTGCTCATGACTTGGGACCAGAAAGCATGGAAAGATCAAGTGAGGAGGGTCAGGAATGTAGCTCAGAGGCATAAGCGCCTGTCTAGCAAGTTTGATGTTGTGAGTTCAATCCCCAGTACAATAATAATAATAATAATAAAGTGAGGGGCTGAGGAGGGATTAAGTCCTTCCAGGTTACATCCTCAGTGATCTGTCTTTCGTAACCAGACCCGCACACCTATGAATAGCAAGCCATATATAAGCCTTCATAATCCAGTCACCTTTAAAAGTCCACCTGTGAGTGCATGAAGCTCTTGGGGAACATTGAGATCTAAACCATAAAATTTTGCTCCTGGCTCCCAAAAGATTCATGTATTCCCTTATGCAAAACACATTTAGTCCATCTTGAAAAGTTGACAAACTCCTAACAGTTTCAGCATTACCTAAAAGTTCAAGCCCTAAGTGTCCTCTGAGACTCAAAACAAATTCTCAGCTGTGAGCTAATAATAATTTTGTAAAAATCAAAAGAAAGTTAAATATTCCCACATACAATGCCAAAGGGTAAACATTTCCATTTTAATAGAAAGAAATAGAAGGATAGAAATCACTGAAAGCAAAGCAAGCCTGAAACGGAGCAGGGCAAAGATTAAACTCCGTCGTTCCCCGCCCAGCGCCTGGCAAGGCGCTGCAAGAGGCGAGCTCCACAGGGCTTGCGTGTCCCTGACTGGGGCCGCTGCAGCTTGTGGGTCTCGTGGCGTGCTCCTGGGACCGGCTTTGCTGACTCATGTGGCCTTCCCCAGACCCTCCCCACGCCTGGCTCCTCTAACTTCCCAGAGTCCCGCTGCACTTTGAGCTTTACTCTCACGCTTCTTTCACTGCCTCTCCAGGGTCATGGACTCGACGTGCCAGGCCTTCTTCGGAAGTCTGAGTAGAAGTAAGTGCCTCTGACTTCACAGCTTGCCGCAGCTGCCAGCTCCAGGAGTAGCTAAGCCCCTCGGAGTCGCTGCGGAGATGTCTGATTGCCTGGGTGGCCGAAAACTGTGAATGAATCCCAGAGAGTCAGTGCCCTAAGCGGCCCTTCCGAAGCGCATGCTGCAATTGATACATTGTATCAGTTTGAGAAATTTAACTAAGTAACTCAGCAATTCTACTTCCCCGGTGTAGAGGACAGGTCTTTACCACTCTAGGTGATGGGTCATTGTGTCAACTTGAGAAGTTTAAAAGCTTAACCAAAGGACTCAGCAGGGGCCCAGGGTCCGCTCTTTGTAAATATTGAGAGCCTGTGCAAGAGGAGGGCTTGGAGAGGGTGTGGGTGCTGCACCCCTCTGAGGGTGGGGAGCCCGCTGACAATGTAAGGGAGGAAAGAGCCTCCTCCCCTCGCTTTGGCTCTTGTTACTCTTGCTGTCTTCTGGGGTCCCTCTGCCCGGCCACCCTGCTTGGAACTAGCTGATTATGGTCTGAAATCTCCACAAACTGTGAAACAAATAAACCTTGCCTTTCCTTAATTTTGAGCATCAGGTATTTTGTCTCAGCAACAAGAGACTTGGCCTAAAACATACATCCTGGGATTGTCTTCTCACATCTAAGTCTTTTACTTTTGCAATTTTGAGCCTGCAGAGGGTGAGGTCTTGCTATTTCTTGTGACCCTTCAAGTCGTATTTCCTATGGTCCTGATCCAAAGTATCTGGCTTCTTTTTTAAATTAATTAACTAATTAATTAATTATTTTTGAGACAAGGTCTCACCATGTAAGTCAGGTTGGTCTTGAATTTTCTATGTAGCCTAGGCTGGCTTCAAGCTCCTGGAAATTCTCCTGCCTCAGCCTCCCAAGTGCTGGGAGGCATGCACCAATGATGGGTCCATTTTAATTCTAATCTCTGCTTCAGTTTTATAGGCCCCGACTTTACTGGAGCTGCCTTTCTGGCAAACTCTAAACTGTTTTCAGCTGTTCCTACTTCTCTTGACTTTTATTATAAATCTGGCTAAAAGCAGACAGCAGTATCCATGCTACGGCCTGAGCACTGGACTGCTTTATAATTTCCTCCACCAGCTTACTTAATCCACCATTCTGGATCTCAGTCCCCTGCAAACCAAAGTCCCAGGATATGAGCAAACTGTAGACATAATCCCTACCAGAGTGTAAAATACATGATCTACCTGACGAAAACATCTTGAGCCTGTCTTTACCAGCAAGTAACTGTCAATATTCTAGACGGTCTTCTAGGTGCAAGTCATTATCTCTCACTAAGCTCACTCATATCATCCTGGGAATACTTCTTGTGTATCTCCCAATGTTTCCAAACTCCTCTTATGAACCAGTTACCACAGAGTCATGTAGCATCACCATAACAACCCTCTCTCAGTACCAGAGAGGGTCTTGGTTACCGTCTTCACTATTAGGTTACTGTCTTCACTATTAGCACAAAATATCCAGTGCTTGTAACTTAAAGAACGAGAGGTTTGTTTTGACTCATGTTTCAGTCCAAAGTTGTCTGGCTCCGTCTTGGTTACCGTCTTCACTATTAGCACAAAACATCCAATGCTTGTAACTTAAAGAAGCAGAGGTTTGTCTTGACTCATGTTTCAGGCCGTAGTTGTCTGGCTCCGAGTCAGGGAGTGTGGCAGAAGGGCATGCCGGAGGAGAGCTGCTCGCCACAGACAGACAGCAAGCAGAGAAAGAAGGGCGGAGCTGGGGAAAGAGATACGCGTTTCAGGTCCAGTTACCTGTCCCTTCTGATGACCCCACAGCAGACCAGCTACAAATCTCTACAATCCAGCCACCTTTCAGAAGTTCCACCCATGATCACATGCAGCTTTAGGAGAGTATCTAGACATAAACCATGACAAGTACTACTTGCAGCAAGTGTAACAATGAAATAAAATTTCTTGAATTATCAATGACCAGGCACATTTTTGGCAGAAGACTAAATCATCCTTCTGTTTGTAAAAGTTGTGTTTTCTTGTATGAAAGGTGATCAGAATATGCACCTAAAAATATGGGGAAAATCCACTACAGTAATGTATCAGGCATTTGATTATTAAAAATATAGTAACTTCCAATATTTTATGATATTATAGTGCTTAAACTTTTAAAAATATGTGACTTTTTGTGAAGTTGCAAAACTCATGCTACATTCTCTCATGCATCATTTTTTTAAACTTTGAGCTCTTTTTCAAGAACAGCTTCCTGAATCACAGAAGTCCCAGATGTACACCTGCTCCAGTGACCACATGAAGTCTTGCACAGCCAGTTCCTGCATCTCTTGCACATAATGACTTCTCCATCAGCGGCTGCGCATTTTTGGTGGAAGCCCCAATGCTGAAGGCCACATCTCCGCTACAGGCTGTATCCGTGGTGGATCTGAACCTGGAGGAGATCTGGAGGGCTGAACAGCCTTGGTTCTTCACCAGGAGGGACCTTGTCCACAGGGAAGGAGTTTGCCTGTGAAGCTGCCAAAGGCCTGGTGGGCTGCCAATTGGAGCAACTGGAAGAACTGGGAGTTTCCAGCCCTGCACTGCCATTTGCCTCGGTCCATTGTGCTAACCAAAGGTCAGGGGCTCCATAAACAGCTTAAGTGTGTTGCTCATAGTTCTACTAAATGCAATATCAAGATGCAAGAAAATGAGCTTGTACCAAGGGTTTTTTTCTGCCTGCAAGATGACACCGTGTTGTCGCATCTCTTAGGAGATTAAAGTGGAAGAAACAGAAGGCAAATTTTCCTTCCGGCTTCCTTCTTCTGAGTGGAGTTCTCCAAGTCCAATGACCTCCCCTCTTCATACCGCTGCACAGGGGACAAAGTCCCAGCCAGAATCTTAGAGAAGCCAACAAACAATGGCACAGCCCTTCAGGAGGGGTGTGTGTATGTGTGTGTGGTGCTTAGGGCCGCGTCCAAGGTCTCATGCACACTAGACAAGCACTCTGCCACTGAACTACATCTCCAGATTGAACTTCTTTTCAGGGAACATCTTCACCTTTCTAGAATTTTCCAGGAGGAATATAAAACTCTTAAAGTCCTTAAGACATGTAATCTCTACAATAAGAAATAAAATTAAACCACTCTCTGACCCCATCCCTTAAAGTCGCCGCTGTTTAAGTGAAATCCCAGAGGTGATGACGGGTGCAGGTGAGCATTCTCTAACGCCAGAGCTTCCCTCAGGACAGCAGTGCAGACAGAGCCATGGGAAAGCCTGGAACAGCACTGAGAAACAAGCAGGGACAGACTTAGCAAAGGGAGAAGAGTGTAACAGAATGAGTTACTCTGCTTCATTCCATAAATCTAAATAAACCCTCATTTTAATAATTTTATGTTTTCCTTGCTCAGATAATGTTTTAGCTAACCACACAGACAAATGAAATAGGTATTGTTCACAAACCTGACCTCGGGGATAGAAGGTCGCGGAGATGGTGGGGAGATGAGGGGTGATTTTCATATATTTAGCATAAGAAAACTTATATGGGAAAATACAGTTGAAGATCACAGCCTGGAAATGTTACCAATTCAAATCTCTATGTTTGTGCTGGAAAAATAAAACCAAACACTTTGTGTTCCTCATGAAGTTTGAGTCTCAGAAAAGTAACCCTCACGTGGCATCGGGCACAACAGGAAATTGTGTGGGAGCTCTTCCGGGTGGGTGACAGATACTTGGTTTCCACGGGGCTGGCTTCTTCCAGCATGGGGGGGTCTCCCTTGCGGTGCGGGGTACAACCTTGGTGCTCTGACCCTTGTCCGGGGTGCAGCTCCATCACCTGCCCTATGCTGCCTGGACCAGCAGAGTGAGATGCACAGTGGATAACGGGACTCTGCCCTCGGTGAGAAGTGACATGGGTCTGATCTTATGGCAAGATCGAATTGGGCTGTTCCCTAACCATTCAACCCCAACTTCCTCCAGGACTCTTAACCTAAGCGTTTCTGTCCTCTGTCTTTCCAATGCCTGACCTTACTGACTCCATCCTGAAGTTGACCTGAAGCAGCTCTTATGCAAAAAGGTCCTTGTCCTTCTTGACAGTGCAGTGTCTCCTCTGTAGGTGGTAATCTGGAGTACTACTTTGTCAAGAAAAGGCAAGATTACACACCTCCCTTTAATTCCTTATTTTTCTTACATGATGACATAGATACTGACCCACCACAGCTGGACACTGCCCAAGTCAACGCACCCAGACACTTCCTGACCTCTTTCTGAAGTGGCCACACCTGCAGTCACAGGAAAAACAAAACGAGTTACCGACAGAACTGCTCTAACATGCTCTACACTCACTTCCAGAGAAATTTCTGAAATGAAAAATTTCAAAAGATCAGACTTTGGTGGGAGCTCAGAGATTTTATTAACTCTTAATTGTATGGATTAGAATACCGAGACCAGAAGAGATAAACTTCCTAGACTTAGGATGCTGGAGTCCGAGCAGGTCCCAGAACCCCAGTCCAGGTGACTCTCACCCATGCTCTGCTTCCTCAGCCTGAATCTTCTAACAGTTCAGGGCTCAAGAACATCACCAGCTCCAACACTCATTACTAACGGGTGATGTATGAGCTAAAATGTCCCTTTGCCCAAGGGTGTGCCTACTGTCTGGGGGCTTCCTCTTGGTTGTCTGCTCAGATGAGTGCTCTGTCTTTCAGCGGATGGGGAGGGAGGCGGATGCTCGGGCGGAGCCCCGGACTATTGCTCAGGTGAAGCCCCAGGAGGCAGAAAGCACTGGCTTAGTTCTAGCCTCTTTGCCTTTTTAAATGACTATTTATGTTTCTGATACATGAAATGGTTAAGTCTGTGGAAGGGAGCTAGGGACAGTGCCCAATCCCAGCTTGGTGCAATTCCTTTAACATGAATTTAAAATAAAATTAAAGTTAACAGTTTAAACTGATGTTTGAGGGTTTTAAAAAGATTTAGTTTCCTCTGGAACCACTGTGTCATTTGAGCCCCATGCATGCATAACATCTTTACCCAAGTACCATTACTACTAGATTATGCCCATAGGTTGAGTTACAAATGTCTAAAAATCTTAAAATTATTAAACTCAGATTAGAATGTTCAAAGACCATGCTGTTATTTTAGTCTCCTGCCATATCCTCCATTTACTATAAACTTATTATGTTGGCATTCAAATAAAATGTCATAAAGCAAGTATGTAAAGAGGTGTTTGGGGTTTGTTTCAGGCCCCAGTGAGCCAAGTTTGCATGGTAACTAAGATATATAACAGAAACACTCAAATAGTCCACACACACACACACACACACACACACACACACGAGCTAGCAGATCTCAAGATCCTGGCAGCTTCTAGGTTGCGAAGGACTATCGGAGCTGTTCAGAGTGGTAAATAAGACCTAGGTAAGGACAATACTTCATCCAACGTGTGTAGTGGGACTTCAAGTCCTCTGGTGTCCACTCATCAACTGCTGCACCCAAGACTAAGCATCCAGACACAAAGCTTCATGAAATTTGCAGATGTTACACATGGAAGAAGCTCTCAGCACCATCCTAACCAAACCCCAAGTTTATAGGTGAGGAAATGGAGACCCCACACTGTGACATGTTCACCACCTCAGAGTCTGCTTGTACAGCAGAAGTGCATAAGTATGTGCTTACATGTTTCCTGTTGCAGTGAATTCTCTGCTGTTTTCCCAAGTGGACATAAATTCGAACTGTTTTGAGTTAGAAAATAGAAAAGCAAGTGTGGCAAACACATCTTATGTTTAGAAATTGCCTCTGCACTTCACACAAGGAAGAGAGTTTTGGGTAATACACCATGAGCTTCCCAGGTCAATCTGTCCAGCAGGTCCCTCCTGAGAGGTCCCATCTCATGAAATTAAGTCAATGGCATTTTGTTTCTACAATGGAGAAGAGGTTCTTCAAGACCGAATTAACCTGTCTGCCACCCAGAGGCAGGAAGAAAGTTTCTTTTGAAATGATTTGTGTCCATGACAGCCCTTGTCCTCTTCTAGCACTACAAGATGGGCTTCCTGGGACCTCTGACTCCTGACTACCCCTGAAAACAAATTCAAACATAAGAGAAGAGAGACAAGAAAGTCAATGTTTGGCATTTTGTACTGAGAAATGAAATGAAAAGATGCATATGAAAAGCAAGAACATTGCAAAATTATCAGTGTATCTCTGCTCTTCCCTAAGCTCTTCCTCATTTAGAATATCCCTGACAAAAGTGTAGTCTAAAACTGATCAAAACAAATGAATGCAAGCACTATAAGCCTTCAAAACCACATGAGGAAAATCAACAATGATTGGTTTCATACTATTTGTTTTGCCTGAATTCATGGTGTATGGAGATACAGACAAAGAAAACCAGAGACATTGCTGATTTCCTCTTGCCTTGTTTTGAAATCTTGTTTTGATTGTACTGTTTTGTTCTGATCTGCTTTGTTCTGTTTTATTTTATTCTCTTTAAAATAAAAAAAGAATACAACTAAGTTCTGACAAGTAAAAAAATTGTAGTCTCTAACAATGTAAAAATCTATCAATTAAAATCAACCAGGGCTTAATCAGAGAAGCAGAGCAACTCTGACTGATTATATTACCAGGGATTCTCTGCAGAAATGAGTCCTCATGCACCCGGAGCTGGTATCCCATGTACATATAATCTTTCTTCTGAGTCTAGTACTGTCCCACAAATCAATATAGATAGTGAAAGGGTGAAACGAAAAACCTGTGATAGGTAATAGGTTCTTCATGCCTCAGGCTTGGCGCTGCGGGAACACAGGGGTGCTGGCAACCTCTCCATGCACATGTCCAGGAACCTGACCTACGACTTGAAGAAGCTGGAAGAGATTCCCTGGGAGCCAGTGGTGCTCTGGGCCCCCACCAACAAAGTAAGCAGTAGCTAATGGGCAGCAGTTGCGAGCTACATAGCACCAGAAAGGCTCAGACCTCCCAAGTGTGAAAGGGCTACTCTTAACTTTTGCCCCCTAATCTCAAGTATTTGGTTCTGTTTGTTTAGGATTTTTTAAAAATTATTTTTATTGGTACATGTTGCAGTACATATAATTACATTTATTGTGAAGCGTTGGTGTATGTAAATAACATATCTTACATTTTTTATGAGCTTTTCTCCTCCCCTCTCTCCCTTCTCCATCTCATGATCCCCTTCCTTTTGCAAAAGATCCATCTCCTTGTCTCTTATAGTCTATCTTTTGTTTTACTCCTTAATTTGTTTATACCTTGGGTTTCTCATATAAGAGAAACCATGTGATATTTAAGCTTACGCATCTGATTGATTTATTTCTCTTAACATTATGGTCTCAAGATGTATTCATTTTCCTCCAGAAGTCCTGCATTCATCATTCTTTATAGCAGAGTGGTACTCCACTGTGAATAAATACTATTAATCTATTAATGAACATATCAGCCACTTTCAAGATCTAGCTATATGAGTTGTGCTGCTGTAACATGGGTGTGGATGTATCCTTCTTAGTATAGCAATATAATAGCTTCAGCCCTCTTAGAAAGTTACCTAGAAGGGGAACGTCTGGGTCAAATGTAATTTCTATGCTTAGTTTCTCAAGGAATCTCCATACTGATTTCCATAATGGTTGTACTAGTTTATGTTCCTACCAGCAGTGCAGAAGAGTTTCTTTTACCTGGAAGCATCGCCAGCACTTGTTATCATTTGATTTCTTGATAATAGCTGTTCTTTCCGGAGTGTGATACACAATCAATGCTAATTTAATTTTCATTTCTCTGGTGACAAGAAATGTTGAGCATTTTCCCATGTTTTTCTTGATTATTGATACTTCTTCTGAGAAGTGTCTATTCATTTCAGTTGCATGTTTTTTGAATGGGTCTTTTATTTTGGAGGGGTGGTTGTTTTTTTTTTTTTTTGAGTTCTTTATATATTCAGACACTTCTGGAAGCGTAGCTAGCAAAGCTTTTTCCCATTGTTTCGGTTGTCTCTTGACTATATTGGCTGCTTCCTTTGATGTTCAGAAGGCTTTTAACTTAGTGTATTCCTGTTTCTTGATTCTTAATGTTCTTGAGCAATAAGGGTTCTGTTCAGACAGTCATTGGCTACACTTACAACTTCAAGATTTTCACTTATTTTATCCTTCAGAAGGATAAGTGCTTCTGTTTTAACATTTAGATCTTTGGTCCACTTTGATTTTAGTGTAGTGCATGGTGGGAGACATGGCTCTAACTTCAATCTTCTGCATATTTATAACAGGTTTTCCCAGCACTAGTTGTTGGGAACTATTTTCCCTCTAGTGTATGTTTTCAGCCCCTTTGTCAAAGATCAGATGGCTAATGAATCTGGGTTATTTCTGCACCCTCAGCTCTGTCTCACTGACCCACGTGTATATTTTGGTGCCAGTAACAGGCTGTTTTATCACTGTAGCTTTACAATATAACTTGAAATCTCAGACTGTGGTGCCTCCTGCTTTGTTCTTGTTACCCTGGATTGCTATTCTGTTCTCTTCTGGTACCATATGAATTTTAAGATTATTTTATTCAGCTCTGTGAGGAATGGTATTTTGATTAGGATTACACTAAAACTATATGTCTATTTTGGGGATAGGGACATTTTGACAATATTTTTTCTGCCCATCTAGGAACAAGGAATGTCTTCCATTTTCTCCTTTTTCAGAGTACTGCAGTTTTCGCTGTAGAGGTCATACATGTCTTTGCCCTCTAATCTTAAGCATTTGGTTCTTAATGTCTAGTGTTTAATAAAATTTAAACCATTTTGATACTATTGAAAATGGTATTATTTCTTAGTATCTTTCTTGGTGAGTTTACTAGTGATGTACAAGAACATTACTGATTTTTGTGTTGATTTTGTATCCTCCTACACTGCTGAATTTGATGTTAATTCTAGGCATCTTTGGGGAAATTTTTTGGTTATATAAAGGCCCTAATAAGGGCCATGTCATTTGCAAATAATGATACTCTGAGTTCTTCCTTGTATGTACACATCCCTTTTATTTCTTTATCTTGCCTGATTGCTTGGGCTGATGTTTCAAATACTGTGTTAAACAGGAGTGGTAACAGTGAACATCTTTGTCTTGTTTCTGATTTTAGAGAAAAGCTCTATTTTCCTTCATTTACTATGATATTGGCAGTAGGTTTGCCATAATTACTTTTATCAGATTGTGATAAAGACTTTCTATATCTTCAGGAGTTTGTCATAAATAGATATTGGATTTTGTCACAGGTTTTTTCTGCATCTGGTGAAATTATCATGTGATTTTTGCCCTTGATTCTGTTTTTTGACATATTACATTGATTGATTTTCACATGTTGAACCATTCTTACACCCCTGGTGTTATGATTGATACATTCTGCCACTCTGCCTTGGAGCCAGCTGATTATGGACTGAAACCTCTACATACTGCAAGCTAAATACCTTTTCCTCTTCATTTTGGGTGTTAGATATTTTGTCTCAGGACTGAGAGAAAAGTAACCGAGACACCTGGGTTGAAGCCTATTTGGTCACGTTGTATGAACTTTTTGGTGATTTGCTGTATTCTGTTTGCAAATATTTTGCTAAGGATTTTTGTGTCTATGTTCATGAATCAGGTTGGCCTGTTGTTTCTGTTTTAGTTGGGTCATGTTTTTGGTTTTGGAATGAGGGTAATACTAACTTCCAGAAATGACTCTGTGCATACTCCTTCCTTTTCTACCATATTAAGGAATTTGAGGAGTATATTATATCCTGCCTAAAGTCCTTGTAGAATTCAGTGGCAAAGCAATCAGGTATTGGGATTTTCTTAGTTTGTAGGTTTTTATTGTTGTCTCAATTTCATTGTGTGTTATAGTATGGTTCAGAGTTTTTTGTATTTTCTCAGTTCAGTTTTGATAATTCACATGTCTAGGAATCTGTTCATTTCCTGAAGATTCTCCAATTTGTTGGCGTACAATGTTTCATAGTAATTTTTAATGATCTTCTGCATTTCAGCTGTGTCTGTAGTGATTTTATCTTTTTCATTTCTAATTGTATTGATAGAGGTCTTTTTTTTCCCTACTTGGTAAGTTTGGCTAATGGTTTGTTTATTTTATTTATTCTTTCAAAGAACAGCTTTCTTGGTTCAATGGGTCTTTATATTTTCTTTTCATAATTTCATTGATTTCCACTTGATCTCTATTTTTTTCCTGCATTGTGCTGGGTTTGGGTTTAGATTGTTCTCGCTTTCCTAATATCCTAAGGTGGATCATTAGGTTATTTACTTGAGCTCACTCTGTTTTTTTAATGTGAGAATTCAGGGCAAGAAACTTCCCTCTTATGACTGCTTTCATGATGTACCATAGATTCTTGTATATTGTACTAGCATTACCATTTGGCTCAAAGTATCGCTTATTTTTTCCTTATTCTTTTTTTATGATCCATTGATTGTTCAGTGGAATGTTTTTCCAGGTGTTCATAAAATTTCTGTGGTTTCTTCTGTGATTAACATCTAGTTTCAGTGCACTATGATCTGATGGTATACATGAGATGATTTTTTAATTCTTTTGAATTTATTTAAACACATTTCATGGACTAGAATTTGATTGATTTCAAAGAAAGTTATGCATGCTGCTTAAAAGAATGAATTATATTGTAGTGATTTAGAACACTGTAGCTATTATTTCCATTTGTTTGTAAGTGTCATTCACCTCTGATATTTCTTTGTTAATTTTTTATCTGCCTATTTGTGAAAATGGAATATTAAGGTCACTCACTCTGATTATGATACATGTTTATTTGATGTTTATGTCCAGCAGTATTTGTTTTATGAAGTTGGGTGCATTTATACTTGGTTTATATATATTTACAATTATCCTATATTGGATTGTTCCCCTAACTAATACATAGTTGTTTTCTTTGTTTTTTATGATCAGTCTTAGCTTGAAGTTTATTTTGAAAATAAAATTTCTAGCTCTGCTTGCTTTGGGGTCTTGATGCATGGAATATTGCACTTCATCCTTTGATATTTTAGTCTGTGAATTTCTTTTTGAATTGATGGGTCTCTTGCTGAAACAGACAATTGCGTTTGCTTTTTGATTTTCTGCCATTTTGTCTAATTGAGGAATAGTGGCCATTTATGATGAGAGTTATTACTGATAGATATTGACTTATTTCTGACATTGCATTCATTTTTTGTTGCTGATCCTGTCATTTTCCCTACCTGTTTACTCACTTTGGTCTGTTCATTACATCTGATATTTAAGCTTTGTTGACTTCATGAGGATACTCTTGAGTATTTTAGGGTGCTGCTTTAGTGGCTATGAATTTCCTAAGATGTTCTATATCATGGAATGTCCGTATTTCACCATCAATTTTGAAACATAGTTTTCCAGGATATATTAGTCCAAGTTGGAAGTTTTTTACTTTTAGGATTTAAAATACTTCATTATAAGTTCTCCTGTGCATTAAAGTTTGTGCTGAAAAATTTGTTGTGATCTTAATGAGTTTCCATTTATAAGTAATTTTTAATCTCTTTAATACATTTTAAGATTCAATCTTCATGTTGACCTTTTAGGATTTTGACCATGTTGTATCTTGGAGAGCTTCTTTTTTCATTGTATTTATTTGTAGTTATTCTCTAAGCTTTGCTTAGCTGTATGTTGAGTTTTCCCCCATACTTGAAAGTTTTTGCAGTCATTGCTATAAACAGATTTTTATTCCATGTGTATTTTCCTTTAATTTTTATCTTGCATTAGTCTTTGGTTAGTCTACTGATGATTATCTAGTAGCTGCTGGATGAATTTTCCTTGCTGTCTTAATGTTTTTAAGGTTTCTCTAAGTGTGTCATTATGAGATTCCATGCTGTCCTTGAGTTCTGAGACTGTTCGCACAGGTCATTTCTGCTGTTCATATTTTCATAGAATTCTTTATTTCTAGGATTTTTGTTTAGCATCTTTTCATAGAGTCCACTTTTTAGTAAACTTGTCATTCATGTTTTGAATAGTTTTGGTCAGCTTTCCTAAGTTTCCATTTGTTTCTTACATAACCACATTGATGGGTTTGTTTGTTATTTCCACTGCCTTGTGGGTAGTCATTTTAAAGCTTGCTGAGTTTCTTTGCTTCCCCTTTAATCTTCTTGCACAGCTCGGCTAGCTGGTGTCTGATTTCCTCTCCACTGGTGCAGCACTGGATCTGCTTTGGAAGTTTTGGGGGATTTGGAGGTATGTTGTTTTCTTCATTTTTGTTTTATTGTTTGATTTTTATGCTGAGGTTTGAGGTCAAATATAGTGAGAGAACTTGTGCTTAGTACAAAGGTCTCTTTAGTTAGTTTCCGTTTTCCAGTAATATATCTTGGATTATTTTTTTAGGAGATATTCTTTATTTGAGTTTGACCATGACACTGTTGTAAGGAGAGAATTTCTGATGATTATACCAGTTTCAATAGATCCAACTATGCATTAATCATAAACATGACCACATGCTCCAACAATTTCACTCTTTATAAATACTCCTCACAGACTATGTTATGTCGCTATTGAAGTTCATTTAGTATGTGGAGTGTAGGGAGAAGGAAAGATGAAGCGAGGAAGGAAGAGAGGTATTCATAGGTGAAAAATAGACAGAAAGTCAGACTTGGAATTGTTTTTACCATGAGGTAAAGGTTACAGTTGAGAGGGTTTGAGGTGGGAAGATGTAAGCAGTAGGTAGAAGTGTGCTAGGAGGTTGAAAGAGGGCATGGGGGCCTTGGAATCTGTTTACATATTCCTGGTTTCATTTGTATCCGCTGGGTGAAGGCAAATGCAAGGTAGTTTGCCTTCCGCTCTACTCTCCATGTCTCCATGAGCTTCTTCCAGGGACCTCAAACTCTTGCTTCAAATAGCTGGCAAACGCTTTGTCGCCTCCATGTCTTTCCTCTACAGGTTTTCCTTGCCTGTTATTGTACATAGACCATAAGACCTCCCAGCTTGGTGTCATTCTCCATCTTTACCCCTGAAATCGCCTACCTGTTTCAGACCCAGCTATGGGTCCTAGATGCTCTACCAGGCTCACAGAGTGTTAGATAGGACCCAAATCATCTCAGGCCTTCTCAGTGTTTGGGGAAACAATAAAAACACCAGTAGGTTCCTCCTCTGCTGGGTCACCCTCTGACTGGGCATCAGTTTCAGCCTTTCCTCAGAGATTACCCTGCTTCAGCCTTTGTTTTGCATATCAGGGAATCCCAGATCCCCTGCCCTCTCCATTTTCATTTCTGCTAAGCAGGCTGCAAGCTTGCCAAATTCTTATTGTTTATTCACACTATGTAAGTTGCACTTGTTATTGTCTTTCTGTTATTTAATTATAGCATAAATTAGTGACAAAGCAGTTCAAAAAATAACTGTTCCTAAGTTAAATGACTTAGTCAAGTTGAACTGCTAAAAAAGCTACTAAAAATTTTGGTGTAAGACAAAAAGATTAGGAAACATGGTAATACTCAAATGGATTCTGAATTCAGATTACTTCCAAAGCACTTTGAGGTTCTCGTCTTGCTTAAAGAGATTTGAAACATTGGGTCATGCATGATTTTTTTAAAAGAAATAACAGAGAAGTCAGATAATGCATATTCAGCTAAAAAGACATTGTGTTGTACTACTAAAAGGTTGACAACAAATATACTGTACTAGATTGTGTTTTCCTAAGATGACCTGAGTATTTCCCATTTTACCTGTTATTTTTTTCACAATAAGAAAAACTTCATCAAGAAGTAAAGTCTTCCCAATAGCACAGGAAATAAGAGCAAGAGTAGACAAATGGGATTACATCAAATTTAAAATTTTCTGCACTGTAAAGGAAACAACAGAATAAAAAGCCTACGGAATAGGAGAAAGTCTTTTCCAGATATTCTTCTGACAGAGGATAAATATCTGGATAAATAAAGAACTCTGAAAAGCAAAAAACAATTAATCCAATCAATAAATGGGTAAATGAACTGAAAAAGCTCTTCTCAAAATAAATATAAATGGTCAATAAGCACATGGAAAATGTCCAACATCTGGCTGCATTAAGGAAATGAAAACCAAAACAACTTTGAGATTCCCTCTCATCCATCAGAATGGCTGTCATCAAGAATGCAAAAACACAGAGTAAAATAAAAAAAACCAACCAGCAGGGGAAGGGTGCAGGATTGGGGAGCAAGGAGCCCTCCCACACTGTTGGCAGGAATGAAACCTACTACCACTGTGGAGATCAGTGAGGAGACTTCAACAAACTGAAAGTAGAAATATCATCTGACCCAGCAATGCCAGTCCTTGCTCTACCACTGGAAGGATTAGTTAACCTACTATGTGGGTTGCTATAGTTTGTGTCCAGATGTCCCCCCAAAGCCTCATGTAGTCAGGAGGGCTCACTTCTAGGGTCTGTGATTGACTCATGGTCCAGTGCTGGGATTGTGAGAGCGCTACCCCCACCCCAGGGAGGGGGGCCTGCATATAAAGCAAGGGAGGGAGAGAATCTCCTCTTCTGCTTCTCCCCTTCTACTCTTTCTGCTTCTACTGTCTTCTGCCACCATGAATTGGTGTTCTCTGCCATGATCCACCCTGCCTTGAGACAGTTGATTAAGGACTAAAACTTCCACCAACTGTGAACTAAATAAATCTTTCCTCCTTAATTTTGAGCACTGGGTACTTCATGTCAGCAATGAGAGAAAACTAACCAGGAGACAGACACATACATGCCCTTATTTACTGTAGCACAATTCACTATAACGGGGACACTGAATCAGCCTAGAACCCTGTGACCAGATGAATGGATAAGGGTAACATGGTGCTTATACACATGGAATATGATTCAGCCATAAAGACAAACAAGATCGTCCCCTTTACAGGAAAATGGATGGAACTAAATGTGAAGTGAGATAAGCTAGACTCAGAAAGGTAGTTATCACGTTGTCTGTTATATGAGAAGTCTGAGACAGATAAATAAATAAAATAAAGGGGAACTGATAGGAAACTAGAATTTAGACTTTAAAAATGGGGGAAAGGATTAAAGGGAGAAGTAAGGGAAAAGGGCATGGGGATAATTAATATATATCCCATGGATATACTAACATATCAGAACAAGCCTCACTGTTCTCTTATTAATATTTATTAATGAAAAAGAATGCAAAAAACTGCTGGTGAGGATGCAGGGGAAAGAAACCCCTATGCCCTGTTGGTGGGAATGCAGATTAGTATGGCTGTAATAGGAATTAGTATTGCTGCTGCTCAGAACACTAGAAATACGGACCCAGCTTCCCTTAGCTGTACTTCCCTTCAGCATACTCCTGAAAGAATTAAAGACACATGCTACAGAGACACCCACACGCCATGTTTATTTTCACACAAGTCACAATGGCTAAATTAAGGAAATAGCCTAAATGTCCCGCTATAGATGAATCTATAGAGAAAACATGGCATACAGACAGAACAAAATATTAGCCACGCAGAAGGACAAAGTTATGCTGTTTGCAAGAAAACACAGGGAACTGGAATTTATGCTCACAAACCAGCCAGACTTGGAAAGCCAAAGATCACATTTTCTATATCCATGAAATCTAAAAACAATTAGGGAACAATTTTAAAAATGTCAGATGACAGGTAAGTAGGAGGAAGGCAATGAGCGATGAGGAAGGGGCAGGGAAAAGGAGAGAGAACTAGGAGAGGAGCAATGGGACCGAGCCGATCCATGTGTGCCACACGCGTAGGTCCTGCACTGAAGCGGAACCCATGATGCTACACAATCACATGCACTGGGGAAAACTTTACAGATGAAGTTAGCCTGATGCACAGGTGAACTTCTCAAATGACAGAGTAAAATTTGAAGCTTTTAGAGTTAAGAAAAAAAATTAAGGACAAAACAACATATCATGGGTAATACAGTGAATTAGAACCAGAATGTGTTAACAGAGCTTAAGACTTAATTACTGTCACATAGAAAAGTTTGGAAAAACCTCCGTGAATATGGAAGACAAAATAATCAAGACAATAAAGCTATTAGAAAGCTAATCTAAAGATGATTAGAATTTCTGAAGAAGAGAATTCAGTAAGTGGAACATAAAATGAGTGGCAAATGCTAGTAGAAGATGATTTCTAAGAAGTTAAATATTTAATACTGAGACCTTTAATCAAATGTCACGCCATGTGCAAAATAAAAGATACAGATACAGAGTAACTGTACAAGTCAACACAGTGCATCAAATCATTGTTCTAAACATGTAGATGAAGGAAACAGTAATTGCCACCATTCTATAGCCATCTAAGGTAATGGATTTCAAGGAAGCATGAAAATTAAAATACAATGTGAAAAATAAGATATAAATATGTATCTATATCATATCCTAATACATCGTTCATTTTTATATATTAATGTATACTACACTAGTACCTGTAAATGGAATAAATTAATCTATTCAGTGTTTTTATGGATTACAGCATAAAACTAAATTTAAGTACGTGAAGTCCCAGTGGATGAGCATTCAAATTGTGAGCTTTCACAGATGTGAACTGTCCCAGCATTACACACATTCCTATGTGGCTGTAATCAACTCATGGCAGTAGCTCATGTGTCTGCCCTGGCATTTGAAATTAACCATAGAAGTAAAAATAACTTATTTAGGAGAAGCTGGGTAGATGGCAGAACAATAAGCAGTAAAGTAGAAAGCCTCTCGGAGAGGCTGGAATATCACACTCTGGAGAAGACCAGAAGGAGAGGGATCCTCTCAACCCAGGAAGAAACTAAAGTGGAAAAAAAAAAAAAACCAAGAAAGAAAAGAAAAGAAAAACCTGGACAGAAGGTGGTAGCTGGATGTGCTCTCATGGGAGCTGGTCCCGCTGTGTGCAAAGCACCCCTGGAATCCCGAGACACAGGGTCATGGTGAAGTTGGGGGTTGGCAAGCCCCAGGGCCTCATCAGGAAGACACCGTTGCACAGGGGAGTGGCGGCCGGAGAACTGTACCTGCGTGGGTGAGTGTGGGGGACTTAGTCCTCCCGGGAGTGGGCGATTGGCTGGGTGCCATTTTGGAATTGGGCAGGATAAGCCCAGAACCAGAACTGCAGCCAGCTTCATTCAGCCACTCCTAGCGCAGAACAGATTGATGAGAATTGCTTGGACTGAGTCCCACCCTGTGCGCAATCCAATAGCCAAGGACCAGCTTTCCCTGAAGCTATCCCTAACCTGCCCCAACTGCACAGCACACACTGATGTGGTGAAGACTCCCAGTGGTCGACCAGCTCAGAAGGGAGGGAGCGGCCAGCCTGCACCAGCCTTTCTTACACTCCAGGTCACCAGCAGACTGGGGAAAACAGCAATCCCTAGAGAGCATGCTTTACCGTGATTATAACCATTACAGGAAGTGCGGGACCCCACCACCCACTTGTCTGAAAGAAACCAGGAACATGACAAGAGGAAGATACAAAAGGCAGTCAGTCTCCAGCCTCCAACCCAAGCAGTACTGGGCCAGGAGAGATAAACACAGAAGAGACTGGAAGCTGCACACCTGCAATTTCTGAAGAAACATCATCTGACATAAAGAAATATCTTCATAAAATTATAAAAGAACTTAAAACAGAAATAGTAATACAAGTAAAAGAAGGTATAAGAAAAATAATAAAAGAAATGCTAAGCATCTCTCAAGAAGACACAGATGAAAGAATAGAGGAGCATAGAACAAGGAGGGAAACCTTTGATGAAGAATATAAAAAAAATTAGAACACATGAAACAGATTTAAAGAGACTACCAGAAAATTAAAAAACTCCACTGAAAGCTGGTAAAACTGCTTGAAAGAAACTAAAGATAGACTATCAAACCTCAAAGACAGGCTTGCAACTTGTGATCATGAAAGATCTCTTAAAAATAACAAGGAATCAGGAAGTAACAATACAAAGGCTAGAAGATGACAAGAGAATCTATAACTTAAGAATAAAAAAATGTGAGTGAAGAAGCAGGGGTAAACACAAATGAAATACAAAGTCTATTTACAGAAATATTAAAGAAAACTTCCCAAGCATAGGAAAAGGAAAAGATATTCAGATATATGAGGCACACAGAACTCCAGCCAGCTATAACCAAAATAGATCTACACCCAGACACATAATAATCAAGATCCCAGAAATTCAAAACAATAACAGAATATTAAATGCTGTCAGAGAAAAGAAACAGATCACCTATAAAGGAAAACCCATCCAAATCATGACAGATTTCTTGACATAAACCATCAAATCAAGAAGAGCTTGGAGTAAAGTATTCCAAGCCCTGAAAGAAAATAACCTCTAACCCAGATTGATGTACCCTGCAAGACTATCTCTCAAAATTAGTGGAGAAACAAGATGCCCCCATGACAAAAAGGAACTGGGAAGTTTATGACCACCAATCCAACCTTACAAAAAATACTGAAGGACATTCTAGAGAGAGAGAAAAAAGACCATGGCTTCAGGAACAGCAGCAGAGGGGGTGCACTGAGTGGGGCAGACTGTGGAATGAAGGGGAAAAGTAGACAAACAATGACAGAAAAATAGCATGGCAGAGATGAGGCAGAGAAGGTTAGCCATAACTGCTAACATGGATGGCCTTGATGCACTAATAGAAAGAAACACAGGCAGAGTGGATCAGGAGATAGGGTCCATCAAGATCCTCTATATAAGAAATATAATTAACCTGAAAGAGGGTTTATGGACTGAAAGTCAAAGATGAGAAAATAATTCTCTATGTGACAGGGAACCAGAAAAAAGTGGGGGTAGCTCACCCATCAGCTGCAGATTGGTTGGAAAGACTTAACACTATCTATACCTTCATGCACAGTGAAATCCAATAATAGAAAACAGACTAAAACCAATAAAAACAAAAGAAAGAAAGCATTACAGGACTTTAAAATAAAATAATAGGAAATGAACAAGGGTTACTATAATGTCTTGCTTTCTTCAGAATAGTCACCCATATTATACATAACAAAAGCAAATAAAATACAACAGAATAAAACCAATCAAAACACAAGAATGTAAACATTATAGGACTTCAAAACAAGACAATAGAAAACCAACAATGGCTACCATAATACATCCTGTTATCTACAAAATAGCTGCCCATACCATCAGACCCAGTAAAATCTAACAAAACAAGACAGAACAAAACCAAATCTAACAAGATTATGAAAATGATACGTAAGTTCAAGACAAGACAGTAAGAAATTAACAGTGGCTCCCACCTTTCTATCCAGGTGTTTCTTTCCCTATCACTTTCATAGTATCTACGGTGCTTTTTGGATCCCACTGACTCCTTCAGTCCTTCTGAACAGTATGGAGGGGAAGAGCTGGAACCAGGGCTGAGGTAAGGGCACAGCATTCTTCTCATTTGCTTGGTAATTGGTTTTCTTGTCAGTTCTGGTGATGTGATAGTAAGTCAGAACTTCCCTGACCATATACTGTGTGACTCACTTCTCAAATAATATGAAGTCCCAGAGGTACTTCTCAAAGCCTTACCATTAAAATGCCATTAGTATATGTTTGTCCTGGACTTCTTTTTCCCATGAAAATCTTTTATATTTTAACTTCAGTGAAGTTTCTCCTATTAGCTTTCTATTCCTGGTATAATACAAAATAGAGGTTGAAAGCCACACAAATTTATTCTTCTGTTGTGAAGGTTAGAAGTCCAACATGGGTCTCACCAGACTGAGGCTGAAGGAAGCCAGGGCTTCATGCCTCTGGAAGTTCCAGGGCAACCCGCTTCCTTGCCTTCCCTAAGTTCTGTAGTGCATGACATTCTTGGGGCTCTGCCTTCCAAGGCATCTCTGCACCCTTTCATTCTGTCTCCACTCTGCTTTATCTGTGCTGCCGCTCTCATTTCCCTGGGATTAAGACTCATGATGACACTGGCTACACCCAGACAGCCCAGCACAGCTCCCATACCACTGTGCTAAATTCACCACGTTTGCCAAGTCCCTGTACCACGTACAGTAGCATCTTTACAGCTTTGGGATTAGGGCGTGGGCATCTTTGGCAAGTCGTTATTTTGTCTAGTACGCTTTTCCTCTTTTCCCTCAACATCCTAGTGCTGGAGTATCCCAGTTAAGCTCAGGTACCCACTCATTATCAGCAGAGTGAGGGAAAGAACTCAGAGTTTGAGGGGCCTGGGTCTGTGCTCTGGAGCTACCATGACTTGTAGCAGGGCTTCTCACGGAAGTAACTTCATTGTATTTTTTATTTATTTTTTAGTAACTCCATCCTTAAAGCCTTATTTTGTTTATAAAACTGAGCAGGTAGTAATAATGTCTAATTCTTGAGGTTGCTGAAATAAATAAATGAGTGGAAAATGTAACATTTCTCAGAGCCTGGCACATCGTATGGATCAAAAATTCTTCACTGTGGTCTTCTGACAATTCCACTGTAAAAGTGGTTATGTTTTACTGATGTTGCATTAATATTCTATTTTATTTGGGTGCATTTTGACTTTGTATAAATAAAAAAGTCTTTCAGGAGTCCAACAGTTTCCTGACCTTTGCAGCCAAGTGAGGATATGCCATGCAGGAAGCCCTCTGTCAACACGGTGCCCAGGCCCCCTCACATCCCAGCCTCGCCTCTGTGTCCGGCCTCATCTGGATCCAGCCCCGCAGCCAACCTGGGCTTCCTTCTGACATTAGCTTTGGCGGTTTGGTGCTTCTTAATTAGTCTATTTTAAGGTTAGATGCAAAGGTTCTGAATCAATATTTCATCACTCTCACTAAAAATGGTTGGAGCTCATAAGCACACAGAAATGTTTCATCATAGTTTACAATTCTATTGGACTGTTACGCATTACTCCAGTAGAATGGTAGACACTGTGGTCAGCTCACTGTGGTCACTATTTTAAGTCAGCCTATGGGAAACTAAGCCATGGCATTGAGCTACAGGCAGGAGCCAGGGCAGGAGACGAGGTGGCCTTCTCAGGGGTTCTCAGCCAGCGCCCTGGCAAGTGCAGTGCCTGTAATGTTGGCCAGTCTGCCAGGGCCCCGAGGCTGCTGCAGCCCCTCAATCTGATCAATTGGTCAGTCACTTGAAGAAAATGACCCTGGATGATGCCAGTGATCCTCACCTAATGGTCAGCCAAGGGGACCAGATTACTCAATGGGATTTGGTGCAGAAAGAAAGATACTTCAGGCTGGTGTCACTGACTAACCATGTCCACAAAGCACATCCTTAATCCACTATGAGCAAATTGGAGGGATTCTGGTGAAGGATTCTGAATGTCTCCCTCTTCATTACTCCCCAAATCTGGAAAACTTATTCTATTGAGCTTTAAACACACACACACACACACACACACACACACACAGGAAAAAGAAAGAAAAACTAAACTATAGGGCACTGGCCTATTAACACTGCTATCACTGATATTTCAAAATTGTATTTTGTTGTGACTTGCATCTATATGTCCCCCAGAGCTTTGTACAGTCATAGATGGGGATTTTTCAGAGTTGGCTGGATCTAGAGTGTGTAATTCATGGTACAATACTAGGGTTAAGGATGCTAAAATCAAGGGGAGACAATTACTAAATCAGTCCATGGATTGGTTTGATATCACCCTAATCCTGGTCACCTGGATACAGTATCAGGGACAGCAAGAGGCTTCCCCTTGCTTGCTTTGCTACCTTCTGCTCCCCATGAACAGTCTGTCCTCGCTGATGCCTGTCTGCCATGCAACTTGCTTGGAGCCAGCCAATCATGGACTGAAACCTCTTCAAAGTGTGAGTTGTATAAATCTTTTCTCTTTTAACATTGACTGTTGGGTATTTTGTCTCAGCAATGAGAAAAGTAGCTAAGACATATTTGTTACATTTTCCTTTAGGCACAAAGGATTATTTAGTTCTTCAGGTGCAGATGGTACTGATTTAGGTGGCTGGAGAAAAAGCTGGTGCAGTTGCCCCGAGAGAGAGAGAGGGCCATTGGAAGAGGAAGCGTGTGTCTTTGCGGGGAACAGATGAAGCCCGTAGCAAACTACTTGCAGAGAGTCATTTATGGATACACTACTCAGACCGTAGGATACACATGCTCAGTCCGCCCCTTGCCCTAGAGGAAGACAGAGAATAACACTTCTAGAAGATGCGTTCAGGCAGATGACAGGTTCACTAGCAGCCCTGGTGCACTCTACACATTTGGGCTGGCATAGGCCCAGCTAGCCATTTTCTAGAGGTTCAGATCCAGGGTTTCCTTGAAGGCCAGGAGATATTTAAAGGTCTGGGTATATTTACCAAGCAAAGGCGTTTTGTGAGCTTAGGCAGATTCTGATTACAAGATGCATTCCCCTGAAAATGTCATAAACTGTCACCAAGAGAGCCCTTTAAGGATTTCACAGAGAGCATATCAACCCCAGTGTGTGACTAACACTGTCACTGTAAAAAATACGAAAACAGAAACAAAAAATCTACATTTTCCAAAAAATGAAACTTTTTTACCAAGTGATAAATCATCAAAAAAGTCATAAAACTTCACTGCTTAAACATTCATGTTAGTTTGACAAAGCAATTAGAATTCTTTCTGAAGCTGAGATCAACATGCAAACGTGCTGTCCAGTGAGGTGAACCGAGGTGACAGCTTGCACACAACGTGGGGACCTCGCGCAGTGCTGAAAGGGGCAGGGGCAGCGCAGAGACCCTCAGAGCCTGCTCGGTGTGCACAGCCAGCTTCCACTGTGGCCACACTGGAGACGGCTCCAGAAAGGAATCAAAGGCAGCTCGGCCGACATTGCTGTCTTCTTCAGGGCAGCAACTGCAGCCGCTTTCCTATCAGTCTAGACACATACCTGCGTCTCCTGTGTCTCCTAAGGCCAGCTTACATCAGCTCATCTGGGATGCTGATGAGCTGTCTTTGAATCTCCAACAGTGTCTGACACGAAGAATGGGGAAAATGAAACCATCTGTGCCAGTTAACAAAGATGCTTTATCTCACTGCAGCATCTCAGCGAGCATTAAGCACTTGTGCCACAAAGCCACCTCGCCGTTCCTTTCTCTGGGCTCGTCCCCAAGGCTCACCCGGCCTATGCATGTGTGGGCTTCCAGGTGAGCTATCCCACGGCACCTGGGCTTGGGAGACCAAGTGGACAAGTTGGACGGTACCCAGCTGAGTAAGGCCAGTTGTGATAGCTTGCCATTGTCATACATGCCCACAGCATTTATGGTAACTGGGGGTCACTGAGATCTGGGTGCCTGTGCAATCGTAATTCCTTTGCAGTTCCATAATGAAACTCACATGGAATCTCCCAATACAGCCAGGTCTGTGTCAACTTCCTTAACATGTTCCAGTTGCATGAGATGCTAATTAAAGGCACTTACTGTTAACCGATATAAATAGTCCCCGCTTAGCCCATCTTATGTATGGACTGTAAAACAAACAATTATATGACAGATGATACATATTAACATCCAGAAATTCTGTAGTGACATTTCTGTAACACTGTAAGCTCTTCAGCCACCATATGCTCCCCATTAGGAGGGAAAGGGGTGCTCGTTGTAAACGTGGTACTCTCTCCAGCTTGGGACTTTCCATCTCACAATAGAAAGACCTCCAGCCCACTAAAAGACTTCATTTACAAAAGCAGTTGAGGCAACTCCAATTGCTGATCGGAATGGAGTCTAACTGTTCCATGTGCTCAGGATTCCATATCCTGGTGCCAAATGACAGGTCCAGTGACTAACAATTCTTCTCTCCAGGGTGAGGGTCACCAAGAGCCAGCAAGCATGCATCTCTTCAAAATGTTATCCCTGTGTGCCCACATTTGGAAAAGGTTTTGACGCAATGGGAAATTAAGTTGGAAGTAAATTATTTTTCTTCATGACATAAGTCAAGTGCACTTCACAATAATCAGTGAATGCAAGTAATCTCCTGACAATCGGATAAACACTTCAATTAATGAAGCTGGAGGACAGCAAACCATCTCCCACTCCATTGTCTCTTTGTTACTTTCCAACACATATACTCCTGTCCTAACATCGGCTACATAAACATAAGGTGACAGTTGGTCTTATCCAGGAACACTGTCATGTACAGCACACTTGAACAGCAATTTTGAGAAGAGATTATATTCCATTAAGTTGCAAGCTGCGTATATATAAACAGTGATATCTACATGTGGAACCCCTAGCAGTTCTGAGAACTGCATTCATTACCATGTAATATGTTTAAAGCCTTATAGAGTTTATCATATTTATTGCTCACAGGCCTGTATGTGTTATTATTATTCAGATTTTACAAGGAAATGTAGACATGTTGAGGCCACAAAGATACAAAGATAAAAAGAATTGGTTCCCTCCTAATAGAGTTTACAGTCTTGTGTGGGAAACAGATACCAATCATTGGTGATGACCAATTAAATAAAACAGGTTTCAGTGCCAGGAAAGAGCACATACAGGAGGCATAGAAATGCCTGACTTCAAGCTGTGTCACAAAGCAATAGTGATAAAAAACAACCTGGTGTAGGATAGGAACAGAAGTGCAGATCAGTGGAACAGACTTGAGGATACGAAAACCTTTGCAGACCCCTTCAGCTATTTACCCTCAACAAAGGGACCAAAAGCATATATTGAGGGCAAGTGACCTATATAACAGGTGTCGCTGGGGAAGCTGGTTATCTGTGTGCAGCAGATGGAAACTGAACCCTCATCTCTCACCATACACTAACTGGAAACAAAATGGGTTGATTATACAAAGATTGAAACAGAAACATTAAGGAAAGGATTTTCTAAGCTGAACCTCAAGCCCACAAGAAATAAACAGAAAGAATCAACACATGGGATTATATCAGACAAAAAATAAACAATACAGCAAAGCAATCAGTTGGTAGAGTGAAAAGACAACCTACAGAATAGGAAAACTTTTGCCCACTGTTCCTCAGACAGAGGACAAATATCTAGAATATACAAAGAACTCAGAAAAGTTAAGCCTCCTAAAGTTAAAGATGCAGTCAAGAAATTAGCAAAAAAAATGAACAAACACTTCGCACAGGAAGAAATACAAATGGTCAGCACATAGAGGAATAAAGCTTAGTATCTCTGGTCATTAGAGAAACGTGCATTGAAACTATGCTGTGATTTCATCTCACTCCAGAAAGAATGGCAGCCCTTAAAAACAAACAATGGCAAATGCTGGTCAGACTGTGGCGAAAAAGAAACGTTCCTTCACTGTTGGTAGGGATGCCAACTAGTACAACCATTATGGAAATCAGTATGGAGATCCCTCAAAGAAATGAAATTAAAAATTCCATAGCCATGGAGGGACTCAAGGCACAGCACAGAAAGGCAATTTGCCCTCCCTCTAGGTGAGCCGCCCTGGCATGAGGCAGGAGAAGAATCACTCAGCTCAGCGGCTCCCATGAGCCTACTGGAGTGCAGGCTGAGAATCAAACACCCCTCCCGCTCCCTGCTAGCAAGTGAGCCAGAGAGCTAGACATCTCTTGAGAGGTTGCCCACATGCAATGTAGTAAATAGGGGGATTTCCTTTTACCATCTCTTTGAAGACAAATATTGTTATCACTGTTTTGCTTTGTTCTGATCAATGGTATTGCTCTATTCAATGTTCTGTTTTGATAAGTTCTAGAATGTCCTGTATTTCCTTTGATTTGGCTATACCTCATTGAAAGAACCACTGTTGTGAAGATAACAAAATATACTATGGTACCTATTACTGTTATGCCAGTAACCTGTTGAGGGTTTCTGTACCAATTTCACTGCACTGTCTCAGTTGGCTTTGTTCCATCTTGTTCTGTTGTATTTTGCTACCTTCAAAATAATAAAAAATTAAAATAAATAAATAATAAAAAGTAAATAACAACAAAACAGATCAGTAAGGTACTGAGCAAGCTGAAACACAATATAACTAAACAGATAATAGACTTGAAAAGCAAAAGGAGGAAAAGAAAGTACTCTAAATGATATAAATGCATGTATGTTTAAGTGTGTAAGATTGATAACCATGTTGCTAAGTTTTTGTTGGATCATTGAACAGAACTGTTTGCAGCCTCACTGTTTGAATGTCTACCTTGAATGCTTTAATTTTGCAGCTTGAACAACTATATCTAGAACACAATATGTAATTTATCAACTAGTGATTTCTTACTTTTTTTTCTTTTTCTTTGAAATTCTATATTGTTCCTTCCCTTTCTTTTTCTGTTTTGCTTTTTTTTCTCTTTAAATAAAAAAAATCCGTAGCCTAAGCGATTCTCCTGCTAGTTATATTCCCAAAACAGTTTAAGATATCATACTACAGCAATAACATGCATACCAACGTTTATAGCCATAACTTATAAGAGCTAAATTGTGGAAATAGCCTATTTACCCATCAACAGATGACTGAATAAAGAAAATGTAGCATTTATATATAAAGGAATACTACTCAGCTACAAAGAATGAGTGGTTTGAGACGTCTGTGAGAAAATGGATACACATGGAACACATAGTGTTTGGTGAAACAAACCAGACACACCAGCTGAAATGCCATATGGGTCTCTCATCTGGGTCAGGCGAGGTAGAGAGAGAATCTTAAAGGCTGGCTAGGAGCAGGCAGGGCAATGGGTCTCTTGCAATAGGGAAGTGGGCCAGGGGACGAGTTGTAGTGGTGAGGAGGAAGGAGGGAGAGCAGGCAGAACAAAGGTCTGCTATGTACAGGAACCCAACGACCTCAATTAATGCAAACACTGTGTGGCATGGCGCGAGCCGGGACTAATTATACCAACATGAATTAAAAACGGGATTGAGAAACTGGAGGAGGAAGCACAGAAGGGAGGGAAGGGCAAGGGGATTTTAAAAGATTAACAAACTGTGACCACTGCCCAAGGTGACTTTAAGCCATAAACATGCACAAAAAAAACCCCAAAATAAATATTTTTTAAAAACAGAACAGGACTGATAGTCCACACAGCATGGGCACCACACTGCCCTGGAGGGGCGTGGACTGCCCTCTCTGCAGTGCTTACAGAGGTCACTTTTGCTTTGCTCTGGTCCCCTAATTCCTCTTCCTCTTTGTAAGCTGGAGACAAGCCTGGGTGGGGTGAACCTCAGGGCCTCTGAACCCGGACTCCCGTCCTAACAATACGAGCCCCAGCTCTGTCAATCACCTATCTATCTGTCAATTATCTATCTATCTATCTATCTATCTATCTATCTATCTATCTATCAGTCATCTATCTATCTGTCATCTAGTCTTTCTCTCGAGAGCCCCAGGCAATACATGAGTTTTTCTGGTTTTAAATCAGTATTAAGCTTTCCTGGCTTCAAAAATGTACTGACTCCAAAAAAAAAAAAAAAAAAAGTATTAGGAAGCATGAACTTCTTTTGTATCCTGTTGAACAGCTGAGTGAGAATAAAATAACCTAGTCTTAAATTTCCTAGCATTCACTGGGTTAGCCTCTGGGCCTGCGACCATTCTCCTTTGGGCAGTATAGGTCATTAAACTGATGCTTTACGTTGATCTCAGCACTACTGACTGTGGAGGCTCATCCTGGTGACGCTGCTGTTTCTGGGACTCCAGGTGTGTTTCATCTCTTGCACAGCAGTGACCCCCTTGCTATCCCCACACCATCTCCAGCCTGACACTGGCATCAGAAATGTATGGTGGGGGGATATAGCTCAGCGGCTCAGAGCCTGCCTGGCAAAAAAGGAGGAGGAGAAGGAGGAGGAGGAGAGGAGGAGGAGGAGAGGAGGAGAAGGAGAAGAAGAAAAAAGAAACAGAAGAAAAGGAGGAGGAGGAGGAGGAGGAGAAAAGGAGGAGAAGAGGAGGAGAAGGAGAAGAAGAAAAAAGAAAGAGAAGAGGAGGAGGAGAAGAAGAAAGAGGAGGAGGAAGGGGAGGGGTAGGAGAAGGTGCAAGGGAAGGGGGAGGGAGAAGGGGAGAAGGAGGAGGAGAAGGAGGAGAAAAAGGAGAAGGAGGAGAGGAAATGTACTGGTCTCAAGTTCCTGTGTCCGGATTCCAAGAGAATTCTTCTTACTCAGAAGGAGCAGATGAATCGGCTGGAGGATTTACATTGCGCCAGGCCCCTGGGTCTGGGTGCAGACACACATAGGTCAGGCTCAGTACAAGATGCTCAGCCACTGAGAGTTCAGGCTTCCTGGGAGACCATCATCTAGGACCCAAGACATTAACGCAGGGCTCCCTGTTGATTTATCAGCTTTGTTTTAGCTTTCTCTTTATTTTTCCACACCCTGGCTGCAGATAATGTTTGAGAGAAAAGACAGGTTCGAGACACAGAGAGTCAGAGTCAGA
>PVLA01009338.1:0-76665 GCA_004027455.1 Hydrochoerus hydrochaeris | reverse complement strand
AAAAAAAAAAAAAAAAAAAAAAAAAAAAAAAAAAAAAAACCACAAAAGAATAAAAAATGTGAACGAAGAAGCAGGGATAAATACAAGTGAAATAAAAAGGCTATTCACAGAAATAATTAAGGAAAACTTCCCAAGCATAGGAAACGGAAGTGATGTTCAGATATATGAGGCATACAGAACTCCAGCCAGCTACAACCAAAACAGATCTACACCCAGACGTATAATAATCAGGATCCCATAAATCTATCACAATAACAGAATATTAAAAGCAGTCAGAGAAAAGAAACAGATTACCTATAAGGAAAACTCATCAAAATCACAGCAGACTTCTTGATGCAAACTATCAAATCAAGAAAAATTTGGAGCAAAATATTCTAAGCCCTGAAAGAAAATAAACTCCAACCCAGATTGATGCACCCTGCAAAACTGTCTCTCAAAATTAATGGAGAAACAATATTTCCTTGACAAAGAGGAACTGGGGGAGTTCATGACCACCAATCCAACCCTACAAAGAATATTGAAGGACATTCTAGAGAGAGAAGAAAATCACCAAGATTCCAGGAACAATGGCAGAAAGGCCTCAATGAAAGGGGCAGACAGAGGAACAAAGGAGAAAAGTGAACAACAATGACAGAAAAATAGCAAAGGAAAGATGAGGCAGACAAGATTGGCTATATCGCTGTTTTGTCTTGATTGATTTTATTTGAGTCTGGTATGCTTGATAGTATCAAGTCTGAGAGTAGAGGCAACTACTCTGAAGATGACAAGATTCAATAGGATACCCATTCTGGTTTGATTATTAACTGCCTTTGAAGTCCTATAATGTCTCCAGTGTTTGGTTTTTATTAATAGTGCTATGTACTGCTATGTTTAATTATACTATGCCTGATGATATAGACAATTTTATTGAACATAAAAAGAGACATCATAGTAACTACCATAGATCACCCAGTATTGTGGTTTTATATGTCCTTTTCATTTCATGTTTTTCTAGGAATTTGTTTTGTTGACTTGCTTTGATTTGTTTTTCCCTCTAATACATGTAGAAAGGCTAGGTATACATGTAGAGACTTATACATGTGGAACTTCTAAACAGTTTACGAGAATTGATTATAGTTATTGTAAAAAAAAAAAGAGAGGAAAAGAAAATATCCTAATGGATATAACTGTATGTATGTTTAAGTGTGTAGGATTGATAACCACATTACTAAGTTTTTGTTGGATAGATGAACAGAACTGATTGCATTCTCACTGTTTAAAGGTCCACTTTGTATGCTTTACTTTTGTAACTTAAATAACTACTTCTAAGAGGAAAATATGTAATTATCAACTAATGATTTCTTACTGTTTTTTTTGAAATTATGCATTATTTCTACCCTCTTTGGTTAATTTTTTTCTTTAAATAAAAAATGCTCTATATAAGAAATATATTTAACCTGTGTGAGGGTTTTTTGACTAAAAAGCAAAGAAGAGAAAATAATTTTCTAGGTGACAGTGAACAGAAAAAAGTGGGGGTAGATTGTGCTTCAGCTGCAGATTGGTTGGAAAGACATAACACTTTTATATAATGGAGAACTACTCAGCTATACGGAAGGAAGACCTTGAGGTTCTTGTAGGTAAATGGATACAACTTGAGATTAAGCTCAGGGGTAAAAGGTTCAGAACCACTTAGGTAAATAGTGGGTTGCCTCCCTAATCTAAAAACTAAAGGAGTTAGTGGGTTACAAAATGTACAATGCACACTGTGAAAGTGAAAGGCGAGGAATTGTCTAAAAAGGGAGAGGACATTGTTAATCTTGTATCATGATTTGAAACTCATATTATTTTCATCTTTTGTTTAGTTTGATTATATTCTGTTCCAGTTTGTCTGCTTGTACTAGATTTGATGGCATGGACAGCTATTCCAAAGATAGCGGGATACATTACAGTAACCATTTTTAATTTCCTATTAACTTAATCTGAAGCCCTGTGTTACTTACACTGTCTTATTTTGACTGATTTTATTTTAATCTGTTTTTTTTGATTGCTGTCTTGTCTTGACTGATTTTATTCGAATCTGTTATGTTTGATAGTATCAAGTCTGAGAGTATAGGCAACTACCCTGAAGATAATAAGATTCACTATGATACCCATTCTGGTTTGACTATTACCTTCTTTTGAAGTCCAATAATATCTCCAATGTTTTGTTTTTATTTAGTTCTGTAATACTATGTTCAATTTTATTGTGCCTGATGATATGGGCAATTCTATTGAAAATAACAAGAGACATCATGGCAACCATTGTAGATCACCTTGTATTTTGGTCTTAAGTCATGTACTATGTCCATCCTTTTGTTTTGACTGACCCCATTTTATTTTTTCTCATTTTTTTCTCTTCAAAATAAAATAATATTAAAAAAGAGCAAGAAAGTAAAGAAAATGAAACAGTCTATAGAAGCCAAATTGAGAAAAAAAAAGGCATTCAGGGAAAAAAGGAGAGAGACAACAACCAACACCACCTAAAATAGAAAAGATAAGAAATAATACTCAACAAAGAACTTTTTGTGCTTATTAAGTGGGCAGGCAAGAAAAGGCTTTCATGAACTGTCTCAGTGAATTCGGAAAACACCATGAAGAAACACCACTGAGACACTCATTTTATACACTGTATAATGGGGGGTCAGAGAGGAAAGTGACTACCCTAACATCACACAGCTCAGATCCAAGCAAGGCCTTAGATTCCTTATCCTTGTGCCCTGCTCAGCTCAGAGTCTCCTATCAGTTCACAGGTCTCTCTGGGTATCTAGAAAAGTTGATCACTGTAGATAGTATCTTTGTACACTGAGTCTCCGAGAGAGGAAGAGCAAAACATGGCTTGGAAAGTGAAGTAAGTAAGAGAGGAAGGGAGCGAGAAAGAAACAAAAAGATAAGAGAGGGTACGCACATGGGCTCATCCATAAGGACTATCTTACCTCAAGTGAGGGCCCAGCCACTGTTCTCTGTTAGAGACAAGGTTTGTAACTCACTTCAGTTTGTGCTTCCTCCTTTTCATGATGAAACCTTTGTGAAAGAAACAAAAATAAGAAATAAGGTATTATACAAAGGAAGTTAATTACAATTCTATACTTTATTTCTACTTTCCTAACTGTTAGATGGGCAAAGATAGCCAGAGGGGTCTGCTGTCCACATTTGAACCCAGCCATTGTTGATGATCATGATCTTCTGTAGATGGAACCAGAGTCCATTGTTTGTCGTTGATCTGAAATTGCCAAACGGTGAAATGCTGGGCTTCTCTGACACAGAAGATACTTGATAAATGTAGCAAAGGAAGTGACACAGATTTTTACCTGAGTTGTGCAATAAAATGTGTTCTGTGGTTATCTGAAGTTTTATGTTGGCGCCTTCTATTCAGACTGAGAAAGTCCCAGTGCAAAACTAGCAGAACACATGTCAGAGGCTTGGAAGAAGGAGGCAAAGTATTCCCTTAAGAAATGTGAAGATGATAGGCTAAAGAATATTGTGTGAGAAAATTCTAAGTAATAAGAAAGCATTGCATCATATAATTAGCAGCTTTTTTTTCTTTCTTAGTGGTCCATAAAATAATAGTACATCCTATTAATGAAGGAGCTTAGCTTTTGTTTGTTTGAGACAAGGTCTTGCTATGCAGTTTAGACTGGCTTTGAGTTCATAATGAACTGGCCTTGAACCTCTGTCAATCTTCCTGCCTTGGTCTTCCGAGTGCTGGGATCACAGGTGTGTGCCATCAAGCCCAGCTGGATTTTAGATTTGGGGAAATGTAGTGTCAACTCATTCATCCAGAAGTGGATGATAGAATGCTTATTAAAAAAAAAAAACACTCAGGGGAATGAAAACACCCTCTTGTTGGAAGTTGTGCCTACTGTTTAGAGATACTTGCTAATTAGTTGGTGCCACATGGCCACTGGAACTAGGGTGTCTCATTTCTCAGTGAAATCATTTATTTTCCCTCCAGGGCCCCTGGATTTAAGAACAATCTCTCCAGAGAACAGTTAGCAGAAGGTCTCCCAGGGTAGTTGTGAAATCAGGACACAGAGATGATGATGAGGGGAAGGGACAGAATTTAGAGAATTTGTAGCCATGAGTGGGTTTTGCCTTCTTGTCTCTTTTGAACTTGGAACAAAGATAAGGTCATCTAAGAAGCAGAAAAGGTAACAGGTTCTTTCATTATTTCTGATGTTATGGTTTTTGTTTCTATAATTTTGTCCTGGAATTGTCTTGGCACTTTTGGATTAGGTATGCATTGAATTTTGACTGTGTTATAACTGTGATTTGATATTATCTATAAACAGCATCCTCCCAATCTCTCCAAGTATCCTGGTTAATTAGTCAAGGCTGCACTACTGTTCAGACAGATGAGTGGTTCTATGGAACCAGTTTGGTCACAAACACATGCATACCCTGCATAATTTGTCAGTGGTTCAGAATTAAGCCATTAAATTAACTACACAATAATTTCACTTTTAATACCTAATGGCAGTATTAAAATTTTGATCTTTTGAGTTTTACAAATAGATTTTTCACTTAATTATTATATATTAATATTTTTCTAGAACATTAAGTATCATTTAAAGCACTAGTTAGTGATCATAGCGTGAAGCTTTTTGGAACACCATAACCTCTTGTAAGATATGCCAAAATTAATGGTACCTTGTGATTAAACTGGAGTTTGACAGATTATTTTCTTTTAAAAAGTGGATAGATTCGGGGCTCTGAATATGTTCAGTTGCTTGTACTTGGCTTGGCTTTTTTTGGAGGAGGAGCATAAGTCAGCTCAGCCCTCATGGTCCTACCCAGTAGTAGCCTTTCTACTGTTACTAATTTTGATGGTTCAACATAATTTTATTTTGTATGGACAGGAATGTTGCAGATAGTTTTTTAAATTTATTTATCTATCTATCTATCTATCTATCTATCTATCTATCTATCTATCTAATCATCTATCATGACAAGTTCTTACTATGTAGTCCAGGATGGCCCCAAACTCATGCCAATCCTTCTGCCTCAGCCTCCCAAGTGTTGGGATTACAGGCATGTGACACCATGGCTGGCTAATACTGTTATCTTTAAATGTCTTTTTTTTTTGTTTTTTTTTAAGATGGGTTTTCTTCCCTGGCTGTTCTCAAACTCCTGGACTCAAAGAGCTCCAGTTTCAACCTCCTGAATGCTGGGACTACAGATGTGCATCACTGTGACTGACTTAGATCAGTTTTTAAAATAGCTTTATTGATAAATAACTTACAGACCAGCGAGCTTACTCACTTAAAGGGTACAAATTTCAGTGATTTTGCAACCATCAGTATTGCCTAATTTAGAACATTTGTATTGTTATGTATGGATACAGTTTTAATAAGGATAAATGAAAAACATAAACAGTGCATGTACATCTACCTTGCGGTCACTGCACATGAGAATGATGACACCATAGCCTTTAATAACTAGCGGTTAGAGCAGAGAGATGTTGCTGGTGAAACTTGCAACAATGTTACTTATACTACTACACTGAACATTTGTAGATTAAATATAAATATTTTATTTTATTTTTTGGTACCAGGGATCAAACTCATGACCTAGCACTTGCCAGGCAGGCGCTTATGCTGCTGAGCTAAATCCTCAGCCCTAAATATAAACATTTTAAACAGTAAAAATCTTACGCAAATTCTTTAGGAAAGTTCATACTATTATACTTTGTTAATATATGTGCACTAGAGTGCTACAATACAACACTGTAAACAAAAAGTAAAGTTCAGTATTAAAAGATTAATTATGTAAAGGACCAATTTAATTAATTAATTAAATTATAATACATATGTGTTGAATAAATGTGTGAACTAATGCAGAGAAGCCCAGCACAGTTTCTATAGGCCATTTTAGGGACACAGAACTGGCTTCATTTCACAGATTCATAGAAACTTTCCTTATAATTTGTTATTTCAGGATTATATACCAATATTCCCAATTGTACTTTAGATTTATGCCCTTTGGTAGGTCCATCCAAGGCCCTATACATTAAATCAAGTAAGCAAGATGCAGAGCATATAGTGTAGATAAGGGCTTTAGCTGTGCTGCAGAGCAAGGATGGCCTGGAAAAGTTTTAATCCTATTGGAGGATTTAATCCTCTAACACTAGCAGATGCTTTACTTTTTTTTTTTTTTTTTTGGGTACCCAGGATTGTGATTTGGTACCCAGGATTTTTTTTTTCTTTTTAAAGAGAGTATCTCACTAAGTGGGTAAATTTCCCAGGCTGAGCTTGAATGTACCATCCTCCTACCTCAGTCTCCCAGAGTCCTGGAATTACAGGTGTGCACCACCAGGCCTGGCTGCTATTTCCTTTAATTTAGTGCTTTTCCTCCCCCTCAAACATTTTTCTCTGTTTTTTGTTTCCATTGAATGAACATTAATTTAACAGGCAGTTACATCAGGCTGTACTTTTCTGCAGAATTATAGTTGTGATTTTCATCTGAAAAACACATCGTTGGTTACTTTTACTAAAAGAAAAGGTAGAGGGATTCTATATCAAATCTGTTTGCAGACCAGAAATCATTACCAGGCTTACAACTGAGAAATCAAGCACAGAAGCAACATGTGCACAACAGTCAGGAGTGGAGCTAACATACCCTTGCTCTCAATGTCCATACTGTCCCCAGGGCTTCCCCAGCTTGTCACTCTTTAAAGGATGACCAAGGCACATTATCAGGGCTGAGAACAGTGTGGATGCTCATGCCGCATTGCTTTATTTTCCCAGGAATAAATGCAATTGTTTGGAATTTTTTAGCAATGCGACAGTTTGAGTGTTAATGAAAATTGAGAAGAGGGAGTGGTACCCTGAGGAGCCAGCATAAAGGTAGTCTGACTGGGTTCCTGGCTGCCTGATCCAAAGGGATATTTATACCTCTAAAATGGTCTCTGTGAATGTTAGCTACTTAGGGTTCCCATGGAGCCTTTTCAAACCTATGACAAAACTGAAAGAATTCTATAGTGAACATTCATCCACCTACCATCTAGATTCTCTTGATCTTTTTCTTTTTATTGTATTTATTTCTTGTATGTGATTACATAACTGCTTTTAAATGATGATGTTTATCTGTCACTTGATAAAGCTGTTTTCTGTAATTCTTGGTGCTTGAGCTTAATTCTTCAAAGCACTTTGAAGCTAGCATTTTTTTTTTTTTTTTTGTAGCGGGCATTGAACTCACAATCTTGCACTTGCCAGGCAGGTGCTTATGCCACTGAGCTAAATCCTCAGCACTGAAGCATCAGATTTTACACACAGGATTTTCTTCCAAGATTCTTAACACACTAATAAATACATTTTAAGATTGGCCCATCATGCTTCTAGGTTGCAATTCTGGTTGCATCTTTGAAGTTTGGCTGCTGCAGCCCCCTCCCCCAAGCTTTCCAGCTTTGACCAGCACGCCCTATGTTATGGATCTTTTCTAACATTTGGGTAATTAAAAATCATGGTCATCAAAACTAGGTGGTGGCACATACTTGTAAACCCAGCACTTTGGGAAACTGAGGTAGTAGGATCATAAATTTCAGTGTAGCCTAGGCAACTTCGTGAGAACTTGTCTCAAAATAAAAAATAAAAAAAGGGGTTGGGGATGTAACAGTGCAAAGATTCTGGATTCAAAGTCCAATATGGAAAAAAAAAAGATGGAATTCCAAATTCTCAGTTACTAATGGAAGAAAATTGGGGTAGTTGTTTGAAAAATGAAAATTTAAAAGTAATCCTGAAAGCATGCTTTTATTTAAAACTTAAATTGTCAAGAAGGTTATGTCTAAGAAAAAGAAATTCAGCCACCAGGTTATAGTAAATCTCTGAGTTTCCTGATCGTTCTAGTTGAGGCAGATGTGTGAATCTAGAAGGAAAAATGAAAGATGGAAAGAAAACAGACATTCTGCCCTTACAGGATCAGTATAGGGAACTGTCTAGACCCTCCTCCCTCAGGTTCACACTTGGGTTCAGTAACTAGTAACAGGCAGACACTTACACAGAAATGAGGCTGAAATAGATCTCTGGAAATCTCCTGGATGTCAACCAGGACAATGATCTCCAAAGAGCACGTTTCTACTCTTCTCACATGTCGTTAGCATAAGATTTTTATGTCTCCTGGGCAGGCAGCTATCCACTTGGTAAAAGTGCAGGCCAGGCTGCTCTGGGCATTGTTCTGTTGCTCCTGCATCATAATGTGTTGACATAGGTAGGCTTCAGAGTAAGAGAGCTCAGGGCAGAGGTAGCTCAGAGGATTCTACTGAGATGACTGTGGGTAGCATTCCTGGAGTCCAGACAGCTCGTGGTGGGTTCTGATGGCCTGTGAAGATTTTAGAGTCTCTTTGGAGAGAAATGTCAAACTAGCAATAATATGACTATGGAAAAGATATCCTGCTGTGAAGGTTGAAAACACTTTACATCATTTTAGTCGGTAATGTATCATTCAGGTTCCCTATATCCTAATTTCAGAGACATCTCTGAAGAAAAGCTTCAAGAGAACATAGTATTCTTAGAGGGTAACTCCTCACAGGAAGAATTGAGGATTCTGATATACATATAGCTTGACTCTTTCATCTTTGGATCTACAGCATCTACTATATTCTGGACACATGGTAAATGGGCACTCAGGAATTGACCAGATGGATAAATGAACGAATACAAATAAACACATGACATTTTTTTCTGAAAGTGTTCTATCTCTAGAGAATATGTGATTAAGTTATTTGTCCTCACCTTTCTGTTTGTTTAGGAGATTCCCCATCCCCCATCACTTTTCACTTTTATGTATTAGTCAAATGATGCAGATGCCCACCTGTGTAACCACCTCACTGCCTGCTTGTGAAAACGGAATCACATGAGGAGACACTAGCTGACTCCTCAGCCTTAAGAGTAGGCATTATCTTGGTGAAGTCACTTCATTTGGGCCACTGTATTCCATATGAGTGTTAGATTTTGGCAGGGCCCAGACAGTATTTCAGTTTCTTAGAACCAATATGAACTATTCAAGTGATAGTTTTCCTATGACATGAACTATAACTGCCTTTTGGGACCAGGTGTGGATGTCAGGAGCTGATAACAGGCACTCCCACAGCAACATATCAGAATAGTTTCCCAGAAGCAGAGTCTAGGGCCTGAGGCATAACTAGCTCCAGTATTTAATGGTACAGACTCTGTGAGAGTTCACCACACACAGAATTGGCCCAGTCTACAGACAAAGGCAGCCTCTCCCTGTGTAGCTTGAGGGCACCCTGGGCAATTTTGCCTGGATGTTGGGCTTCCTATATTTTATGCTGAGCATCATCTTTCAGATGGACAAATTCTTCCCCCAGTCATACCTCTAGAACATTGGTTAGGTTTATAGTCTTCACTTCCTCTTTCAGCATATTTATTAATTATCACTTGCTTAACTATGACTTTCTAGGTCCTGTTTTTCCTGTTCCAGGGACAGGAAACATTTTTGCATAAATCTGGTTTCTTTTCTTTGGCCTTGATGATATTATTTCTGAAGAATCTTGATCAAATCCTTTGGTATTCCTTCATACTGATACATGCCACACTCTGTCTTTGCTTCTCACAAAGCCTGTGGGCCTGCTTGTTCATGCTGTGTAGGGTTCTTTCAACTGCATGTTAAAAGCTTGGGATGTAAAGGTTTCCTCCATGTTCTGTCTCTGGCTCCCTGATGAGTGCTATATGCAAGGTCAATTCTAATGGTCAGTTGAGTAAGGAGTATCTATTATCCATGCTGGGCTGTAAAGATGCACAGCCTCTGTCCTCAGAGAACTTACCAGTAAGTAGGGGAAGAAGTAGGGGAAGAAGAACTTACCAGTAAGTAGGGGAAGAAGTAAGTATGTAAGCAAATTATTTTAATGTGGTATAATCAGATAGGGGCACCCAGAGAACTCTGGGAGCCCTGGTGGTGGGAGCATTTTGTTCAGTTTGAGGATGTAAGGAAGGCTTGCTGGAGAAGGTAATACTTGAACTGATCTTTTTTTTTTTTTGGTGGTACCTCCTGAGCAAGCTCTACCACTGAGCTACATCCCTAGCCTGCAGGCTAAGTCTTGAAAGATTAATCAGCTTAAACAAAAGCACAGTGTCATCATGTAACAGGGTTTGAGGGAGTAATTGCAAATGCTTTACTTATATATAAAATCGGAAGGGAGAGAAAATGGAATTGGGGAGGAAGGCACTAGATTGTGGAGGGCTTTGAATAATATAACTGGGTACTTTACCTCATCTGCTGCAGAAGTGTTCTAGTAGTTTTACAAAAGTTGATTTATGTTCAGGTTACAGTGAAAGGACAGATTTGGCGACAACAATTTTGGAGATACAGAGACCAAGGTAGTGCAGCAAGAATGGGAAGGTGGGGATTAATATGGAACTATTGGTAGAATCAGAATTCTGTGACTCATTGCATGTGGGGAGTCAGAAAGATGACTCAGAAATTTCTGATTTGAGAAACTGGATAAACGATGATGCCATTAAACAGGAAACAAAATATAGGCAGAGAAGCAGGTGCAGGAGGCAGAGCAAGTTGCTTTTTTGCAGGAACCCCAGTTAAGCATGGTTCCTTCATCAGGTGTTTAGTAAATAATTGACTTCTTTCTTAAAACTTTAGTGGTTTCTCAGTGCTCCTAGACTGTGACATCTGTCATAAGGTGTAGGCATGTACTCACACTCAAAAGCCTATGTTCCGGTGAACAGTTTGACTCCATTCTATCTCCAGCTATGTTCTGGCTCACTATTCACCTCTCTCATAACACTTCTGTCTTTCTGCTGTTATTGCATTCTTTAAATCCTTTACTCTCTCTGATATCATTTTCCAGCTCTTCACATGCAGGGCTTATTTTTATTTTTCACCACCCAGCTCAAATGTCACCTGTTCAGAGAGCTCTTTCTTAATCTTTGATTAATGATGATCTTTCAGCTCCAAACCCACCATTGCAGACGCTGCATTGTGGAGCTGAGGTTGTAATTGCATTTCTTTCCCCAGCTGGCTTTCTGTCAGGTTCAACAATAGGTTGTATTAGACTAGTTGGAGCTTGGAAAGCAGCAGCCTTGTTGTTTGTGTCTGTGTCACCTGACAACAGAAAATGGTAAAAGCCTGAAATTTTTTTAAAATTCTCAAAATCAGCAGCTGAGCAGAGATATCTTAAGCCCCATCCCCAAATTGTCTGATCTGAGGTTTTAGATCCAATCACCTTATCCCCTTCCTCCCAATCCCTCTGCCTGAGCTGTGGCAGTTGCTTCCTCTAGTTACTATCCCTAACATCTCAGTTTCTCCCTTGTGCTTTTCCAGGCCTCCGAAATCTGTTTAACTTGTTCCTATATTAAAATCTCTCTTTTGAAATAATTAGCTTGATTTTTGTCTTTAAGAAAAAGTCTGGACCCTGCCATAACTGACTCTGATTTAGATTTTCACTCACTATCTAACATATTAATGGCTTTTCTTCATAGACTTTTCCTATCTTTATTTAAAATGTATATTTTTTTTGTTTCTCATAGTTTACTTCTTCTACTTGGATATCAGAAACTTTGCTTCATTCCTCACTGCATTCTCAGTGTCTACTATGGAGCCTGGCATACTGTAAGAACTTGCAAGTTAAAGACCACATAAGAACTGTTGGTAACTGTCCGTCCAAAAAAAAAAAAAAAAGCCAAAACTGATTCCTTACCCTTTTGGTTTTAGGCCAAGTTATCAATAAACTCTGTAACAATATAATTGTATCAGAGAGTCAAGTATAATACTTGTTATAAACATGCTAAATAGAGATAATACAGTAACTTAGACCCGTCATTAGGATAACAAAATACACAGTTTATTTGCTTTGGAGTTTGTGCTTACATAAATCACCATTTTCTATAAACTGGGAATAATGACTTACCTTGCTAGGGTTTTATGGTGGTTAAGTTGATAATCAGCTAGATCTACAAAGTTTTGTTTCTTAGTAAATTATTTTAAAAATAAAAGCAATGAAAGATCTACTGCTATAACATGCAACATTTAATAATATTTACTTGGCTATCATAATCTGCTTATGTTCCTTTATTCATTGTATAATATGGCCGGAAACAATCAAAACACAGAGCTCCACAATCTGGTTAATTTTTACCCAGCTGCAAGAATCTGAAAAGAACTTCTACAGTTTTTCAAGTACACCTAATGAGACAGAAAAACCTGTAAAATGTAACATGCTATATATGCTTAATTATTAAAAAACTCTGGTCAAATAAATGTGAATAGATTGAGTGGTAATAATGATAATAATTGTGACAAGTAGAACCATTTAATGAATCCTTCATTTTCAAATTTCTCTTGTATCCATTCCAAATGTGTTCATGTATTTTCCCTTCTATAACTCAGAAGGAAAAAATGTCCTTTTCATCTTCAGATTAACCACAGCCCTTAAATTCAGCCCTTCTTAAATTCTTTCTCTACTTAGGAACCTTGATATTACTTGTTTCATATGTTCAGCACTGTTGTTTCTCTTTTCAAAACCACAAATAAAAATCTTCCTTCCATCTTGTTATCAATCTACTATCTTGTATTTTTTATACAAGTTCCAAAGAAATCACATTCAGTTTGTATTTTGCCATATTTTTTATAATTCTTTTCAATCTGATTTTTTGAAATTGCACTCATCACTCATAAATGATTAACTTGTCAAGAAATACATTACTTTTGGATTTGACAGCTGATTATCCTTTCTTCTTGAGATTCTCCTCGTGGTTTGTGGGATGCTATACTCCCATTTCTTCTCTTCAACAAACTCTTCCCCTCATTCTATTCTTGGCTTTCCTTCCAAACACCCCAACACCCTGTCCTCTTTTCTTGGCACGCCTTTTCTTGGTAATCCTGTTCATCTGCTCTTAAAGATAATTTATATGAATGATCTCCAAGGTTGCATCCAACTGGTATCTTGTCAACTCCTAACCTGAACTTTAAAATGCTAACAAGACATGGCTTCCTCAGTACTGTACTCCTATGGCATCTCAAACACATGTCCAAACTCTTCAGCTCCTCCACAAAATCCACTTTTCTGACTTTCTTATTAATCATTTAACATTTTCTCAAATAGCCAAGACTAAAGACTTTGAATCATCTCATTAACTTCCTTCCCATAACTTGAAACCAGTCATTAGATTTTTTCTGTTCTTACCGCCAGAAGCACTTTCATCTGTCCAAGTGGTGGTAACCCTATGGCACATGTGCCATAGCGGGCTGTTTCTATCACTGCCAGCTCCAAAAGGTTCACCATCATGGATGCCCATTATCATTACCTCCAACTCTTACCTGCACAACTTTAATCATATCTTCACTGGTGTTTCTGCTTTCGTTTGACCTGCTTCATGCTGCCAGAGGATTTCTCCTAAACAACAGCTCTGATCATGACTCTTCCCTGGCAAAAAAAATCTCTTAACAGTTTTATTATCTTTAGAATAAATCTAGACTTCTTAACTTGCTATTCAAAAGCTTTTATTTATTTACTCATTTAATTTATTTATGTCTTCTTTTTGAGACTAGGCTTCACTATGCATTTTAGACTGGCCTTGAGCTCTCAGAGATCCTCCGGCCTCAGATTCCCAAGTGCTGGGATTATAGACCTGCAGCATCATGCCTAGCTTCAAAAGCTTTATAGTTTAGGCCCTAAGTATGTACTCTTTTAGTCTTTCCATATCTTATGTTAACTTTCTGTATTACCTTAGTGCTTGAGAGTATGGACTCTGGGGCTGGGGATTTAGCTCAGTGGCACAAGCGCCTGCCTGGCAAGTATGAGGTTATGAGTTTGATCCCCAGTACAAAAAAAAAAAAAAAAGTATGGACTCTGGAGCCAGGTAGTTAAATTTGAATCCTGATCCTTTTCTGTAGACAAGCTTCTTAAATCTCTGTGCCTTTGTTTCCTCATTTGTCATATGGGAATAAGAACCCTTGGAGTACAGACAAAATTAAAATGAAAAGTGTTTATAATAGTGCAGGCAAGGTGGGGGATTTAACTAAGCAGCATAAGCACCTGCCTGGCAAGAGTGAGGTCATGAGTTTGATTTCTGGTTAAAAAAAAAAAAAAGTGCAGGCAAAATTAAAAAGAAAAGTATTCATAATAGTGCCTGGCATATAGTAAACTCCATATAATGTGTTTCACTGAACAAATATTTACTGATGCCTACAAATATGTTCATAAGTCAGGAACTCTATGAAGGATTTGGGGTAAAATCAAGGACAAAATGAGCAAAAATCCCTGCATTTGTGGTGCTAACCTTCTATAATGATGATTATTAAAATTACATAATTCTCAGCTGGGCATGGTGGCACATGTCTGTAATCCCACTAGGCTGAGGCAGGAGAAGTACCACGAATTCAAGGCCAGACTAGGCTACATAGTGAGTTCAAGGCCTGTCTGAACTGTATAGTAAGACTTGTCTCAAAAAACCAAAATAGTGGGGCTGGAGATTTAGGTCAGTGGCATAAGCACTTGCCTTACAAGCATGCAGTCGTGAGTTCGATCCCCAGTACCGATAACAAAAAAACCCAAAAAACAAAAACAAACCAAAATAGTAATAATTTGCATAATTCTATATTTTCACAGTATCCTTCCTGTACCACTGTCATCTTAATTCTAGCATTTCTTCAAGTCCCACTAAAATGCCATCTTAGCCCTTGAAATTTTACCCTATAGAGGTTGTAATTTGAATTTCTCCAATCCTTAAAGTTTGTATCATGGCATTTATCATATTCTACATCCTCTATCGGGTCTTATCAAATACATACATAATATTGTGGTAACTTGCACATGTGTTCGTTGTCTCTGATGGAGTGCAGTATCAGTACTCTGCCCTACTCACTTCTACAAATAGAAGCATGATACACTTTGTACTCAAGCACATGGTTGATACTTAATAAATATTTCTGGAATAAATGTAAGTAAAGTACTCTGCATATGCTTTTTACCTGACCTATATTGAGCAATCTTTTTTCAAAAGAACGTAGAGAAGAGAATTTAAAATAAAACATTGTATTTTCAACTTTGGTATCGGGGATCGAACTCACGATCTCACACTTGCCAGGCTGGCACTTATGCTGCTGGGCTAAATCCCGAGCTGTATTTTCAGCTTTGGAACTGTCATTCTACCAATATCAATACAAATATCTGTTGCTTACTACTTGCTTTATCACTATAATTTGGCACCTTGCTTCTAGTATGCAGGTTTTCATAGTTTGCTTTAGTAAGTACATTCTATAGCACATTTTTTCTCTCTGCTATCACCATTTGAAAAGTACCCCTTAAGTTTTACTAAAGAGACAAAGTAGATAGTATATCTTATTTGTGTATTTTCAATATTAAGCATACATTATCTCCAATTTTCATTTCCTTTCAAACATAGTAGAAGAAAAAATTTATGCACTTACCTGAAAATTTTTGGTTCATTAGTTATTTTTTTCTTCATTTCAAAAACTATAAATATTTCAAATTTGATTTTATGGCATCTAAAATAGGAATTAATATTTTTCTAAATCAAGTATCTTTCCTCTAAATATGCTCACTATTGTACAGCTACAACCTGAAAGACCAGCCTAACTGCTGATTCTTTTACTTTCTAATACATTTTGTTCACAATGAGTAGACCAGAATGCTATTTTTCCTAAATACTATGGTAAATTATAGTTACATCATACCACACTTTAATTCACTCTCCCACCTCTTGACCCTTGACTGACCATCTTATTTATTACTTTTATCCAAGATCCCTCTAAGAATGGCATGAAAATCCTCTTTTTTTAAAAAAATAACAAGGCCAACACGATACATTTTTAAATAATGATCAAGGATTTTTTTTATTCATTAAGTTTCAGTATCATTACAGAAAATGTTATGGTACAGAGTTGTTTAACATTATTTTCTCTTTGCTCTTGATTTCCACATGAATGCTGGTAACACTAATATCTGTACAAGATCAGTCTTTGATTTGATTTTATTTTTTTCTGTACAATTTTAAATGTATCAGTTAAAAAGGCTGTCAGCACTTAAGGAAGCATTTTCCCCCAGTTTGTTTGTTGAAATAAAAGGTACCCATTTACTGCCCAAGAGTACTGTGCCGTGAGGCTATGAGGATGAGAAACATCCCTGACTCTCTGCAGGGAGCGTTTCTGAGGCAGGCAGGGCCTCTACCCCGTCACACTCCTTTTGGCACGGTCACTTAAACACAAGATATATGGTAAAGAACAAGCAAAAGCTCTCCGTAAAGCAGTTATGAAGCATACTAAGAAGGGAAATCCAAGTGTTGCCTACACTAGTATAAATAAGCAGACAGCCTTGATTTAAGAGCATTAGTGGTTGTATTTTAAAGATGAGAAAAACACAAGTTCTGCAGGCACCTACTGCTGTTTACTAAAAGCTATCGCTATCGGACCTAGCATTGAACACACAAAGCAATTTGCAAGAAAGGAAAAATTTGCTTTGATATAATCAGAATAGAGTTGTCTGTTAAGACTTATTCTTAGAGTTTTTTTCTTTAAAAGGTATTTAAATTCATTTGAAATATAGTTCAAGATGTTGACTATACAGATCAACTTTTATCCAAATCAGAAAAACTAGCTGTACCGTTGCATATTACAGTCAGTGATATGTGGACATGCATCAAAGCTTTCTCCTGCTAGTGACCATCATAGCCTTCCAATGACCATGACATCTACCACCTCGCCCTTGTGGAGTTCCACATACTGCTCTGTCTTTGGAGGTAGCATCAACAATCCATTGGCACTGCGCATGCTCATCAGACGGCTGCTCATCTGGTTCCCTGGAAGGAAATACTCTTATTATAGCAGCATAAGCATTATAGTGTGCACATCTGAAACCATTGTAGACTTTGCCGACACAAAAGCCAACAACAACAAAAAATGCAGGATTTCAAGAGAAACAGAGGTGATTAACTTCCTGGTACCTTTTTTAGGTAGCCTGTGAACTGTATTCTACACTTTCTCATTTTAAGAATAAACATTAGAAATTCTTGTTTAAAAGAGTAAAATAAGGATTTATTTCAAAATGTCATGCCGCTTCTTAATTCAACCTGAAATATCATGTGCCTGAAGAGAAGTTTAAAAATCTTTTAACAAAGTTAATAATGGCAGCACCTACCATTTCTTTACTAAGTGCCAGACAAGGAACTGGTCGCTTTACTTGATTACCTTATTTGACTCTCAAAAGATTAAAAAGGTTTTAGATAATCTGCTTGAGGTTCTGCTAGACAGGTTGGTGATCAGTTTAAATGCAGGTCTTCTGAATGGCAAAGCCACATTAGCTGATGTTTGCATTTGAAAGGACCTTTGTTTAAAGACTAATACAATTTTCATCAGTTGTTTCAATAATTAGGCAAAAATATGACTAGAGAGGATGGGGGTACATGTGTAAAGTCTATGGCAGTGGTGGAGGTTGTGCAGAGAACATAGTAGGCTTGGAAATTGTTGACATTCTACCATTTCCATCACTGTCACCTTATGTTTTAGCCCATGAAGTCTAGGGGTTGAGATGCTCTCGTGAAGTGAGAAAAGGTGGCACTGGAGCTAGTGTGTATAGGGGAATAAAGGACAGATGCAAAAGGTAAGGTCTGAAGCTTACTCTTTGGGGTTCTGAGGACAGAGGCCCCTGACCCATGTGAAGTCATTCTCTTCACTTCAGAATTTTTTTTTTTTTAAATTGGTACCAGGGATCGAACTCATGACTATGTGCTTGCAAGGCAGGCGCTTATGCCACTGAGCTAAATCCCCAGCCCCATGTTAGTTTTTTTTTTTTTTTCACTTCAGAATTCTAAATTACTCATATGGATCTTTCTGCCCTTAAACTTTACCAATATCTACAGCATAATAAAGTCTACAGGGATCACATTATAAATTAGGTTTTTATCTCACATTTCAGAGTGAAACAGCCACAGAGTCCTCCTTTTCCTACAAAGTTATGCTCAAAACATTGCTTGAACAGATCAAAATCTTATGTAACTCTAAATTTGTATTTCAAATGTTTACTTAGAAAAGATGGATCAATGAACTATTTGTTTTTACTCTTGCCCTTTTATGCTGCACTGTTTAGGAATACTTTAGCTCATTTACCTTTCAAAAAGAAGGAAATGTGTAACAACTACAAAATTCAGTATAAACAGAAGGCTTTTTTAGAGGGACTGAATAGGGACACCTGCAAATGTGAATGACTAACCTGTACTCTGTGCCCAAGGCAGTGGTTCTTGGTGATGCCAAGTCAATATACACCGATGGTATTCTGGGCGAGGATCCAGTTTTACGTCACACGATAACTACAGAATAAAGAAGAAATGAAAGTAAGTGTGGCCACCTGATCATTTCTCAAAACTACAAAGTATTGGAGGTTGAGCTAAGACTATTGTGGGCATAGAAAATATCCTTGGCATTCTGTTGCTTCCATCATTTTTATCTTATGTTTTTAGTCCATGAAGTCCAGGGGTTGATTAGCTCCGGTGAAAAGAGAAAAGAAAACTAATAAGTCAGTGTTTATAGTGGGAGAAAGGACAGATGAAAAAGATAAGGTCTGAAGCCCACATGCATTAGGTGCTGCTATTCAGCTACTCAATCACACAATTATTCTCAACACAAAACTATTTTATTGCTTACATTTATATTTACTGGTAGGGTAACCTATTGGTAGGATTCCTAAATCATTCTGTGCTTATCTCTCTCAATCAGTGTGAGTGTGTGTGTGTTTCCCAGTACTAAACTACACATGAATGATTCGTTCTATTTGTTGTTTTGCAGTGCTGGAGACAGAACTCAGGGCATGCTAGGCAAGTGCTTTCCCACTGTGCACCCCCACCCCAGCCTTCAGGTGACTGTTTTATTTGTTAGTGTCTCAATAAGCTTTTCCCCCTAGCAACTGCATGGACTAGTTCATTGTAGTACAGCGTAACAAGCACTGGACTGGAATATCAGACACTTAGGTTCTTCTTTCAATTTTACTGCTAATGATCTTTTGTATTAGTAAGTTATTTTGCTTTCCTGTACCTGTTTGTTCATCATCTACAAAATGGGGTTATGTTAATGGCTAAAGTGTCTTCAAGCTTTAAGATACTAACATTTAGAAACTGCTGTGTTGTGTAAAGGAAGACATTTATGTAAATTTAAGAAACAAAAGTCAAGTGTATCAAATTACAGTGAATCAATTATTTTTCAGAGGTTCTTACAAAGAGCTACTTCTTTTGCAGCTAGCAATGAAACAGATTAGATTTTTGAGGCATTTTATAAAATCCTTTTTTTTTTTTTTTTTTGAGGTAGAATCTTATTTAGTACAGGATGGGCTTGAACTCAGTAGGTTGCCCAGGCTGGCCTCAAACTGTGGCAATCCTTAGGGTTCAGCCCCCCAAGTGCTGAGATTAAAGGTGTGTACCACCATGACCACCAAAATACTTTATTAACCAATGTATTTATTTGTACTTACATAATTATTCTGGTCCATCACATTGCTTTAAGAAAGCACTTGTTTACTAGAAGCCTCAATGCTTTAAAAAATGATTAATTGCATAAAGGTAGATACATACTTTTTGGTAAATAAAGAATTACAACTAGTTGATGTTTCACTTCTGAGGATTTATCTTATTCATTAAAAATTGGGCTGTAGTAGACTGTGGTCTAGAAGTATTTCCTATTTTCACTGAATATTAGCCTAACATAGTAATCACTCAAGAGTAAAAACTGTATTTACTATAGTACATTTTATAGTCTCTATATAAATGCTTATTGGTAAGGATTAGTTTTAAAAAAGTCTACAGAATGAGAAGACAAGCCTTAGACTGAGAGAAAAAATTCTGCATAACATACAGCTGATAAAGGAATGTATTCAAAATATTAAAATAATTTTTAAAATTTAACAATACAAAAATAAATAATCCAATTTCAAAAAAATGGACCACCAACACCTGAACAAGCATGCCACTAAAGGAGTTATACCGATGGAAAATAAGCAAGCACATGAAAAGATGTTTATCATATGTCATTATAGAATTGCATACTAAACACTAAGATACTAGCACATATTTATTAGAAGGGCAAAAATGTAAAGCACTTATGATACAAAATGCTGACAAGGATGAAGAGCAAAAGGAACTCTGAGTCACTGACTCTGGAAATCAAAAATGCTACAGCCTCTTTGGAAGACTATTTGGTGGTTTATTATAGACATAATTTTACCATCCAACCCAGAAATCATACTCTTGGACATTTATCTAAATGAAGTAAAAACTTATATATAAATAAAAGCCTGCACATGGATGTTTGTAACAGTTTTGTTCAAAACTGTCGAGACTTGGAAGCAAGCAAGATGTCCTACAGTAGGTAAATGTATACATACATCGTAGTATAGTTAGACAGTGATCTATTATTCAGCATTACAAAGAATGAGTACATCACTGAGTGAAAGAAATCAGTCTGAACAGGTTACATACAGTATGATTCCAACTATGTGGTATTCTGAAAAAAATTAAACTATGGAGATACTATAAAACAATCAATGGCTGACAGAGGTTGTTGGAGGGAGGGATGAACAGGCAGAGTACAAAGGATTTTTAGGATGGTGGAACTATTCCATATGATATCGTAGCGGCATCATACATTTATGAACACCCTTATGGTATATAACAGCAAGAGTGGACTGGAATGCAACCTGCAGATTCTAGTAATGATCCATCAATGTAGGTTTATAAATTGTCACAAATGTACCACTCAGGTGCCAGATGTTGAGTGTGAGGGAGGTTAGGCAGGTGTACAGACAAGGTGTATATAGGAACTCTTTGTTCTTTTTGTTCAAATTTGCTATGAAGCTAAAAGTGCTCTAACAATAAAATTTATTAAATAGGTAAAATATTCTCATTTTTTTTCTCTCTTACAGAGAGGTAATCTTAAAGTGACTTTGAGAAAGGCTTCACAGGAGACAAGATGTCTGAGTCTCACAACTGTAGCATTTATCAAGCTATGAAAGAAAATGGTGGTGGTGAAGAAAGAACCATGAAGAAGAAGAAACACAGAAATGGGTAAAGAACTTCACATTCATTCTGGAAGTTGCACATAGCTTGGGATGACAGCATGTGGTATAGGAAGCTGGAGAAGAAAAACCTTGGACCTTCTACGCCATTTTGAGGAGTTTGGATTTAATCCTGGTATCATGGGAAGCACCGAAGGATTTTAACTGGAGATAGATTATTGGAGTTAGACGTCAAAGAGATTTATGAAGAGACTAGATGAGAAGGGAAGTCATTAAATATGCCAAAAAGTATACTACTAGTAAATGTTGGATCCATCATTTAAACTCAGGCTTATTTGGCTTCAAAACTTGGGATGTAGCTGGGAAGGTAGTCTGAGAAAATTGGTGAGGATGTGGAAGATTATAGTAAGGAATAGAGTTGGTTTATAATGTATAAAAAGGTAAAGTGTGCTTTGGTCTACTGAATTGATAAAGCAATAATTAAAGTAGGATATGTACACTCTTCTTAGTTGTGCTTAGTGATCTGGGAATAAAAGTGAAGGATAAGGAAAGGATTGAGACACCTTTGTGGATTTTTTATGTTAAAATGGAAGAGGAAAAAAAAGTTGAGACTATTGGAAAAAGTTGTGTGGTAATTTGTATCATATCACAGGGTTTGGGTTAGATGAAGAGAGCTGTGAACCAAGTGGGCTTATGGATTGAGGAAAAAAAGTAGAGGCCACTAAAGTGAATTTTTATACCAGATTTTACATCTGCTGATGGGCAATTTGCCACTATTCCTAAATGGTATACCACAGTTGGCAATTTCTGAGATTTCTGAGATGGTGATTTCTTTAGTTTAGGATAAGGAAAAGGATGGATATGAGACTTGCTAAAGTAGAAATAAAAGGAATTTAGAATTATGAAGGTAAAACAACTGATGAGCAGTGGTCAGGTAGAGAGGAACACTATTAAATGCAAAAGATCTCAGTGTCTGTGGGGAATGATCTGTAGGAGGTTTGATGACAGTGATGGTGTGTGTGTGTGTGTGTGTGTTCAGAAAGTTCAGGGGAACAGGGTGGGACTGAGATTCACACTATAAAGGAGAGTTTGTAAGAAAAAAGAAGTCCAAAGAGAATTCTGTTCTGGGGAAAGGCCCAGGGTGACAAACTTAAGACCCTGGGCGGTGCTGGAGTATGCTTCTCTGCTGCAGTCTGGTTCCAGTTTCTAAAGAGTGGTTAAAGGAGATTTATAAACACTAACTTTTTTGATAAGTGCTGTAAAAGTTACAAAGCACTGTTTCCATTAGTATACCACAGAGGAGTTTGAGCACATTTACCCTATAATTCATCTGTCTAAAACTTACCACAGAACTTTAAAATTCATACATATGGATAAGCTTCAAAACTTTCCAAAGTTCTTTAGCCTAACTTTATTTATTTTTAAAAAATTTATGTATGCTTGTATGGATTTAATCCCAGGATGGGAAATAGAACCTGGGGGCTTCACACCGATCTATATCCCCATCCCTTTTTAATTTTTTTTAACTTTGAGACAAGGTCTTGTTAAGTTGTCCCTGTTGGGTTTAAATTTGTCCTGTTCAGCCTCCTAGAGTGCTTGGATTAGGAGTATACACTGCTAGGCCCAGCTAGTTTTAATTCTTTTCTTTTCTTTTCTTTTTTTGTACTGGGGAATCAAACTTACAACCTTGTGCTTACTAGGCAGGTACTTGTGCCACTGAACTAAATTCTCACTCCTTAATTCTTATTTTCTAATATGTTAAAACCAATGTATAGATTGGGGATATAGCTCACTGTCATAAGTCCCTACCTGGCAAGTACAAGGTCCTAAATTCAATTCCTGGTACCAAAAGTAAATAAATAAATAAATACAAACAAAACCAATGTGCATTTCTTGTAAGTTATAGGCATTACTGTCACTTTAAATATCTATAATTTATTTTATTTTACTTTGATGTCTTTTCCAGGCTGGCTTGAACACACTACATAACCCAGGCTAGCCTTAGACTTGTGATCCTCCTGCTTCAGCCTCCTGAGTGCTGGGATTTCAGGCAAGTACCACCATGCTTAGCTAAATATGTATATTTCAAATCTACAGGCCATATTGTAGTCTCATGCAACATAGTATCTTTTAATGATCACTGACCAATCACATTTCCTTCTGCAAATCCAAGCACCTTAGCAATTTTCAAATAATACAAGCATTTTATTGAAATGCTTTGTATTTGCTGTTGTGTCATCTGGCAAAGGACATCTGTCAAGCTCTTCCACTGTGCAGAGCAGGAGTACTGAAGGGAAGTAAGTACAAAGGCAGGATCTTAGGATTCGGCCAGTTCATGGGAGAGGAATGTGCTTTCCCCTTTACCACTTCTTAATCACTGCCTAAGGCAAGTTGTTAACACAGATAGGAATTACCTCAGGTATGTCTCAGAGGGAAGAAACTGAGAACACCCACAGGAAACACGACAGAAGATAAGGACTAGTAATCCTAGAAGTTGTGAGGCTGAGGCAGGAGGACTGCCATGAGTTTGAGGCAAGCCTGGGTTACATAGTGAGTTCAAGGCTAGCTTGAATTACAGAGCAAGATCTTGTCTCAAAAAAACTCCCCAAAAAACAAAAAAACAAAACAAAAACAAAACCCAACAGCAATAACAACAAAAAACTCCCCCAAGCCCCCAAACAAAAAAAAACCCTCCAAAAAACTCAAAACAAACAAACAACACTAAACTCACCCCAATACTCAGTGTAATAACTATTATTATTCTTATCATTTGATTGAGACTTTATTTTTTCATAAAACTAAAAAAAAAGAATTTCCTGCTACATAAACATTCAGTCAATAATTCTATTTGATAAGTCATATGGTTCTGTTTCTGATTGTGTACTCAAAATCAGAAGTATTTCTATTTCAACTATCTGGGTAGAATTTATTCTGAATGGATACTCTTCTGAATGCTTTGATAAAAAGGACCATATTTTCTGGGCTGGTCTTTTAATAATAATGCAAAACTGCTCCTCCCATAGGATAGTGATAATGGAGTCTAGCAGCCTATGGTCAAGACTAACTTTCAATACTCATCCCATTACCCCACAGCAGCAATGAACTGTGATATCTGTTATGGAGAGAAGTAGGAAGCGGTGTCTCTGAGCTGCACCCTGCGTGAGAAAAGAGGTCAGATTTACCATGACTCAAGAGTGTGAACAGTGCACTGAAGCGGCAGTGCTGTCAGTGAAGGGATGTGGGTGATTTATGGAGTTAGAAACAAAAGGGACAAACAGCCAAACATACTGATAAGCTATGCTGGCAATTTCAATGATACAACTGTAAGAGAAAAAGGTATTGGATTCTTAGATGAGTTCTCAGTTCCCTAAACTGACTGGAAATGGGCAGCACATGAACAATATCAAGCATCAGCCTGGTCACAGAGCACCACCTCATCAATGTGGTCAGAACGGATAGAGGCCATGAAGTCAGTCTGAAGGAAGAGATGATGGATGTTAAAATGAAAAATAAATAAAAGGATTCATAAAAACTTTTCAGAGTCAAAGAGGAGTCTCTCCTACAACAATGTAGATTTTTCTTACTTCTTTAGTTTAGTAAATTCAGTATCATTGGTTTGATGTTTTTAACCTAAGCCTTAGAACTCTGACCTTCCGACTTGATCAGAATACTTTCGTTCACTGATGGCTTTTTTTTTCCACTTCAACTTAATTTCAAATAAGACTACTACTATGATTGTGGTAAAAAAAAAAAAAACCTAGCTAATTCTTTAATAAAATCTTAAGGAAAGATGACTTTATATATTAGTCCAGTCTCAGTCTTTAGAAGGTCAATGTTAAGAATATCTTAAGTCCCGATTTTCTAAAGGTTTTTATTCTATGTATTCTCAGAGTAATATTTATTGGTATTTATTTTCCTTTTCTACATTTCATGCTCTTTGTATCAGCTAATGATAACATTCTGTCATATCTGAATTTATTTCAGAATCCTTGAAAAAGAATGACTTGATATTGCATTTTATGTTGCCAAGAAAATTGTTACTAGTAATCTAGAATGTGTGATAAGCTTGCTCTCTGGACTTCTTTATAAACTTCTAGCTGCAAAAAACAATTTCCTTTAGAAGTTATATGAGGAAATAAAAGTGAAACTTTCTCCTCCATTTTCTGTTATAAAGGGGAAAATATTAACACATTTTGCCATAAAAACTGATATAAAAATCTGCATGTTTATTTTGGGCATTTAGAGAATCAGATCCTTAATTGTTACCAGCCTTCTATTTGGTTTCTGGTCATTAAAAAACATTACCCTGGCTTTGATGATAGTTGGGCGAGGATCCAAGATGCCCTGCATCTTTCTCAGTGCAGGCACAACGAAGAGATTGCAGGTGACCACAGCTGATACAGGATTCCCTGAAAGTCAACCAAGCAGATATTTACAGTCTGTTACATAAAAATCTGCCAAACAGTTACACTTGTTCGTACCTTCAGCTATCACAGAATGTGATGAAAGTGACCAACTATTAGTGTTTTCTCTTTTGAATCACCTTGAACCCAACTATACCTGATAATACACGTATAGCTGACCAAATGCCACAGATGATGTGAACATTTGAGCCTTCTAATACAAGGCAGAAAAATGAATAACTAGAAGCTGTTGGACACTATTTCTACTTTCCCAACAGACATGCCTTGAAAGCCATTACTAACCTGGTAAGAATCCCTTGCCCCTACTTTCCTCTTTTTACCGAGGGTGACTGAACCCAGGTCTTCATACTACGTACATACTCTACTCTTAAGCATGTGTCCCTTAATTTGCAAAGTTTTTTTTTTAATTTGCAAAGTTTTAAAGAAGTTTAAATGTTTTACATATCTTCTTTCTATTTTTAAAAGCATTTAAAAATTATTATAGTAATATAAGCTTGGTACCAAAAATTAGAAAGTATAGCTAATCAAACTATACAAATTTGGCAAGTTTCAAACCTTTTTGAGTATGACTTTACTCATTTACAAAATGAAGAGTTTAGACTATAAGATTTTCAGGATCCTTCCTGGTTCTAAGGATCTAATTTTATTCATTCTTTCATAAAGTTGTATATGAATATATATGTACCAACAGATGGTGGTGGAATGAGTTATTAGCTTTTTTAGGTTCCCTTACCTTAAGAGCTGCTAATTTCATCATCAAAGTAAAAGATAATGAACATTTCATCCTATTATTAGGTAAAGTCATACATTTAATTCTTTTTTACCCACAAAAGTAGCTAAGAATAGATTTTTTAAATTGTAGAAAGTAATAAGTAATACTAATAATTTCAAAGGAAAAATAAACTGTATAACAATCAATCACTGTATAAAATCAATCACTTTTCCCTTGCCTCAAAATACCAATGATTTCAAAATTTCTATATCACTGCTTTATAAAGTGACTATTCAACAATGAATTGCTCTGAGGGTGATAGGCAAGTAGAGCAAGGTGCTTCGAAAGACTCCAAGGGAGAGTGTGATCCTTCAATGGCTGTGTGTCAGTACTGCTAACTAATTTAGTGTAAAGTAGGCTGCAGAAATATCAACATCAAATAGTGTGACATGATCACAGAAAGGCTAAACTCCATAGTTAATGACATCCTGATTCCCATAATACCTTGCACATATGAGGAAGCTTTCTATGCAGATTGTGTCTTAGTTGCTTGGGTAGAAGAAGCATTTGGCACCTGTTGGTTTGAATTACTCCAAAGTCTACACTTGAGGCAATAGTCAATAAATGGCTATTGCTATATGGCTGCTATATGCACAAGATCTGAACCCAGAAGGGTTTATAATTTGGTTATATACTTTCAAATACCAAAAATACAAAAAACCTTTAAGGATTAAAAATAAAAAAGGAACTGCTCTGTATAAGATAAAAAACTGGAATACCAAAAAGATGAAAACAATGGTTATTTTTGTGTAGGTGGGGGATTATGGATAATGTTACTTTATGCTTATCTGGACTTTCCAAGTTTTTTTGTAGTGAATATATGTTACTATAATAATGAAAATGTCACAAAATTAAAAATAGCAAGTGAATACTCAAAACTTTTAAATTGTCTAAAGTGGATCCAGATTAGTGATAGTGTACTCAAGGAAAGTAGTAATATACTTTAGAAACTAAAAGTCATTAGGCAGGAGTTTAGCACAGTGGCACAAAGTGTCTGCCCAGCAAGCCCAAAGTCATGAGTTTGATCCTTGATACCAAACACACACACACACACACACACACACACACACACACACACACACACACTCATTAGGGATTGAGAATGCAGCTCAGTGGTAGAGTATTTGCCTAGCATTCATGAGGCCCTGGGTTCCATCCTCAGCCCAAACAAACCAAGCCAAACCAAAAACCAGAAACCAAAAACCAAACTAAACCAAACCAACCAACCAACTAACCAAAGTCCCCAAAAGAAACTCAACACTATGTAAGCTGAACCACTTTGCTGGTCTGTAATCTGAACATGTGAGTTGTTGCTGCCCTCTTTTGGTTCATTCAGTCTGAGCAGAAAAGGTTTTGAGTAAAAGTAACAACTTGAAGACAGTATTTCCTAATTTCTTAGGCAGATAATGGTGAACTAGGTTCCCACAATAACCTTCACAGCTATACTATCAGTGATGGTCTGCAGGTTAAGTCAAGTCTTCTACAGACAAAGTAGTCTTTTCTTTATGAAATGGTTTTCAGAGTATCCATGGAGATATTAAATTAGATGGAGTTTTATGTTACAGATACATTTTGAGGACTATTTTATTTCCATATTCCCTCAACATTTTCTACATGGTGAATAGAAATTTTATGCTAATAGGGGCTTAAAAATGTTAAAGTTTCAAAACATTCTGCTTGAGTTCATTTCTTTATATTTTTGAGATTTTCTTAAAAAGCAGGAAAAAATCCTAAACCTGAGATTTTTGACTGAAAAGAATAAGTACATTAATTCTGAAGGACTGTGTGCTTAAAAAATAGAAGCAGGACAGAATTATTAGAGGATACTTTTAAAAGTTAAAAAATAACCAGTAGGTATATAAAAGTTCTCAACAGCTTTAAAACTTGCCATTATTCATAATGACCTTAAATACATGGCCAAAAATAATAAAATTGAATTTTAAAATCCATGTAAAATCCATGCAAAATTTTGCAACCTATGAGTTTCTGCTCACCTGGGTGCAAGGATGGTGATGGTGAGGTTGTCACGTTGATAAAGTGTTAGATGTAGCTCAACTGCACCAGTGTGGATATCCTCTCCTTCCCACTTTCCCTCCCCGCAACCACCTCAAACTGAGAAAGACCAGAGGCAGCTTTGTATTTTTATTTTTTGTGGCACTGCAAATCAAACCCAGAGCCTCATGCATGTTAACCAATTCCTAGCCCTAGATCTTAGTTTTTGATCTAATATTTACCTGAATGACTTAAAGTACTATAGACCCTTGAGCACAGTAGTTCTACAGAGTGGTGATTAGAGTGCTAGCTGATCACTTTCCTGGAAGGAAAAGACAGGTATCTAGGAAGCTCTAGTAACAGCCAACATTTGATTAGGTTTTGGAATGTGCTTTGGCAGAGAGTATCTGGTTTGATTTTCACCCCATCCTGTGAAGCAGGCATTAATCCGATTTAATAGGTGAAAAAATAGCCTCAGAGAAGGTAAGTCATTTGTTAGTAATGCTGAGTCTTGAGTCCAGGTCTTTCAGATCCCAAAGTCAATGATATGATCAGGAACTGGTCATGTGAGAAGTCCAGAAAGTTTTTGATCCTTTTTCCATAAAAAGCAGAAAAAAATTCCCATGATTGTTACCTGGTAGTGCAAAAATAATTTTTCTTACTCCATCAATATCCAAAGTAGCAAATGTTGTTGGCAGGCTAAAGGGGGGGAAAAAAAAGTGGTAACTTGTTAGTGACTGCTAAGTAACCTAAGTATATCATGTGCTCTGGTTTTCTTGTTTGTGGCTATCTAGTCAGATCACTCATCGTACAAAGCACTTTTCTGTTGATTTGCCTTTAAAATTTTATACTTGTAAGTATTTCAGCAACATTTAAATAAATTTGTTTAAATTTATGAGTCACTAAACTTCCTGGTTTTCTTTAGCTCACTCTTTCTTATTGACAGTGTCACAGAAGCATACTCTAAATTCTGGTTTCCAAGTTTCTCTACCTTTTTTTTTTTTTGTACTGGAAATTGAACCCAAGGCGTTTGCACTGAGCTACATCCTCAGCCCTTTTTATCTTCTATTTTGAGACAAGATCTTATGTAGCCAAGGCTGGGCTCAAACTTGCAATTCTTCTGCTTCAGCCTCCTGAGCTGCTGGGATTACAGGGATGTACATCACACCTGGTTTCCCCTAGTCCCTGCTTCTAGTTAGTGATATCTATGCTACTTTTGCTGCAGACTTGCAACAATTTTTCTTATTACAAGAAGACAAACTGATAATACATGTCTAATTGCTTATTGCTCAAGATAAGTATTTATCCTTTTAAAATTTTACTCAGTAGCTGGGCGTGGCAAATGCCTATAATCTCAGCACCCTGGAGGCTGAGGCAGCAGAACTGCTGCAGGTTCAAGACCAGCCTGGGTTACAAACTATGTTCAGGGCAGCCTGAACTATATAGTGAGACTCTGTCTCAAAAACAAACAAACAAACAAACAAACAAACAAACAATATATATATATATATATATATATATATACTCAGCAACTTACATAAAAACCTTTATATAGAAAGTTATTAAAGTTATATAAAAAGTAACTGGGATTTAGCTCAGTGGCATAAGCACCTGCCTGGCAAGCGCAAGGTCATGAGTTCAATCCCCAGTACAAAAACAAAACAAAACAAAAAACCCCCCACAAAAAACCTTATTGAAATATCCAAATAAAACATTATGGGTAGAATAAAAATTAAAACAATAGTAATTAAAAATATTAAACTATACTTTCTTACATTCCAACTTGAATTTTTATCATGGGGTAATTGTAGAGATGAGTAGCATACGTAGAGTGAATAGTTGAGAAAAGTGATCTTTTTTTCTATTAATTATCCTTGTATTAATGAAATGAGCAATGCAGAATCCTTAGAGAATTCTGATACTTCCATATAGGTGAAAATTTATTCTTTCAGCACCCAAATTATTATTATTATTATTTATCAGTACATGTTTGTGGTACATACTGCATTACATTCAGTGTGGGTAGTTGCTACAGGTACCCAATACATCTTTTTACATCCCCTTTCCCTTCTCCTTTCCCATTGGGAAAATATCTATCTCCCTATTTTTTAATATCTATCTTCTATTTTGTTCTTTGATTTATTGTACTTTGGGTCTCTCATTTAAGAGAAACATGATATTTAAATTTGAGTATCTGATTTATCCAAATTATTATTTTTACCATTTTGCAGGTTGATCTTTTAAAAGTGGGTTACTCATATATTAACTTTTGCCATAACTTTGCAACTTTTGATGATTTATAGCCTTCACTATTAATATAATCTGTCATAATACAGTGATGTTAGATCACAAAAGTACTATTGGTTGTTTTCATCTATCAAACATAACTGTACATTGCTGTGTTTCTATGATTCTCATTTCTGTTTTCTTCCCCATAGCTTTTTTTTTTTCCTGTGGTTTCCCTTAATGCCAGATTGCCATCACTTCAACCCAAAAAGCTGGCTTTAGGTATGGCCATCAAAGACCAGTAGTAATAGTCATATTATTAGAATAATGATATTAATAATGAAAGTATTTTAAAATTAACATCTATGTATTATTTCATATTCCATATTTCATTTGAAAATCTCATCGACAAACTCTAGAGGTGACATTTATCATTCATTTTATAGACCAGGAAACTCAAACCCAGAGAGATTAAGCAATTTGGCCAAAAATTATTTAGCTACTAAGTGAGGAAATGAAGCTTTGAACCAAGGTTATTCTAGCTTCATGGTTCACATTAGAGTTCAGCTCTGATGGGTGCTCTGTGAGGGGTTAGTGGGCAGGTTTGGTGACCTATACCCTGGCTCTTCCCAGGCTTGCTTCTTTTCTTTTCTTTTCTTTTCTTTTCTTTTCTTTTCTTTTCTTTTCTTTTCTTTTCTTTTCTTTTCTTTTCTTTCTTTCTTTCTTTCTTTCTTTCTTTCTTTCTTTCTTTCTTTCTTTCTGCTTACTTCCTGATTTATTGCTGTATTTTAGAAAAATGAGATTAGGCTGTCATGTCAATTTATAGATTGGTAATTTGGTATTTATTATTACTATACGATAAAAATAATTTCCAAGATACATTCTTGATAACTGGTATGCTTACTATACATGACCATAAAAATGTCTTTGGTAGGTCTGGTTAACAGTACTCCAAATGTTTTTCTGAGTATCTTTGTCTCTAAAATGAAAGAGGAAATTATATTCATAATGCATGTAGGAAGAGCAAAGCTCAACTGTATTTGAGCTTTGTATGTTTTTTTTTTTACACTAGTAAGTAGAAGTTACTTCTGCATTCTTGTTAATTTTAGACCAGTATAAAATTCTGACCAATTAAAAGTCTATTTAGATTTCTAAACCACTTTATTTTATCAAGGAAGCACACAAATACATAATACTTTCTCCTTTCTCCTGTTTTTAAAGCCAATTTAAATTACAAAGTCTCTTTAAATCATCTTTTGTATCTTGCAGATAGGGAATGTGATTTCTCAAAAGGTACTCACTTTACAAAGATTCTACTAACAACAAAACATTTTGCTGTCATGTACTACTGTCACAATTGTCCTACGTCTAGACTGTGAAGCTTTTGTTTAAGCTTTGGAAGGCCACTTCTTTGGAATTCAACACTTAATTGTTCAATTCTCCTCTTGACATCAGAATGTAAATGCATTTATACAATTACTGAAGTCCCAAAGTGCTATGACTTTAGGGGAGAAGAATAAGTATTAGGAACTGAGGAACTCCTAAAGGTGAAACAAATGCTAAATACTAAACTGAAAAAAAAAAGTACACAAAATTATATTATAGGTGCTGTATTTTAAATAACAGATACGCTAGAGGTGAGGGAAAGTTATGTTAGCATCCTTCCCACCAGAAAGGGAAAAATCAATTTCGAGATTAGCAAGAATTTATTATAAGTTTTTGCCATGTCCTCTGCATTCTAATTAAATTAGGATATCTAAAGGAACAGGAAAAGAAAAAAAAAGTGCCTAGAATAACAATCTTTAACAAGAATGACCCAAATACCACAGTTTCAATAGGAAAAGATCTTTGTTAGTATGGTCATATTGAGGCACATTCATTCAACAGACAACTACAAAAACATACTGGCAAGAATTACTGTATAAATTCTATCAATTGTGGAGAAAGTTTAGGGATAACTTTAAATCTAATAATGTCAAATCATGGAGGTAAATCCTGTTTTTTGTATTAGAACTGAAATACACAATAAATTAGGGATATTAGGAGGGTTGGTTTGATAAGGCAGGAATATGCTGATAGTTCCCATAACTCACTTTATTTATTTTGTATACTAGGGACAAACCCAGGGCCTTTGTACTGACTTACATCACTAACCCTTTCCTTTTCTTTTCTGGCCTGGGCTTGAATTTGTAATCCTCCTGCCATAGCCTCTCAAGAGTACTGGGATTACAGGAATGCATCCTCACACCCAGCCATTACATCATAGCTTCTTTGTAATAACTGGGAAGCCACTACTCCATTCCCTCAGGGTTCTCAAGAGGATCCATCAGAGTGCTAAAGTGTGAACTAATGTATTACTGTTGCCCCAGACAACACGGAGGCATCCTGAAATGCGCAGATACACTGAGTTCTTTGAATAGAAATCAAAGGTTCATAGAGTTAACAGGGGTCTGATCAAGATTTGTTATTCTTTGAGGGTTTACAACTAATACAGAATCTCCCTCTAATCGTTCTTTGTTAGGACTTATTAGTTTTCAGGAAATACATAAAATCTTGGTATGTATTTATTTTTGTTTTCTCCTGGGTAACAGCAAGAAGCAGTATCAAATTCCCCTTGTGAAGGAGAAAAAGAATACGACTCTAATTAATTTAGGTCCAGCTCTCAATCTATAGAATTTGCTGGAGATAGACAAACACATAAAACATAACCCACGGAAACAAAAAGGCAAATTTGTTTGTCAGGCCAAGTCATCCAGTTTCTCCAACAATTTAATGCTGTAACAATCAACCAGTCAATAAATAACACAAAAGTTAAAGGCAAGGAGGACTAAATGTTTTGATATAACAGAGACTTAGTGGATCTTACTCGAATCCTAATTCAAACAAAACAATTATAAAAAGGTATTCTTTGCTGGGAGTGGTGGCATACTCCTGTAACCCCAGCACTCTGGAGGGTGAGGCAGAAGGATTGTTGCAAGTTTTAGACTAGCCTGGGGCTACAAAGTGAGTTTAAGGCCAGCCTGAACTGCAGAGTGAGACCCTGTCTCAAAAAAAAAAAAAAAAAAAAAAAAAAACCCAAAAGTTTTCTTTTTCTTGATGTTTGGGAAAATTTTGAGTATGAACAGGATATAAGATGAAATTATTTTTGTTACGGGGAGATTGTTGTTTTTACCTAAGAGAATGCTATTGTTTTTATTATTTGATATGAACAGCAAAAATGAGATGGGTTCTAGAACTTGCTTTAAAATCCAGCCCTCCTTCCCTTGAAGGAGATAGGATAGACAGATGAAACAATTACAGAAGAATGCTGATAGCCACTGATGCTAAGTGATGAATACAAGGGAGGAGGTGTATCCCTACTTTTATGTATAATTAAGAATTTTTATACTAAATTGTTTTTAAAAAGAATAAGTAGTATAGGGAAATAGAAAAAAGAGTCAGGAACTAGACACAGAACTAAAAAGGAAAAGTTTGTAAAGCTCCTTTCTTTGTTTATCCCAAACTTACTGATTATAAAAAAGATGAATTTTCATTTCAAATAGAAGCTGCAATTATGCAAAGGATTCTACTACTATAATATTTCTTTTTTAAAGAACAGTTAACGCATAATAGAAAGTATAAAAAAGAAAGCACTTAAAATTTAATTAGCTAAAGTAACCCAAACCAACCCCATATAGGAGATAAGATTTTCATACCCTGGTTTCATAAAAACCCTGCCAAAATGGATCTGAGCATGAAGATCAATGTCCAGCACCTGCTTGAGATAGTCCTGCAAACATTAAAAATATTAATTTTACTTTCAAACATTTTATATCAGACTTTCAATAACTTAAATGAAAATAAAATGAATTTATAAGACTGAAAAGAAACATCCTTCTTGTTTCAGTGAGGTTTATTTAACACAAATGTGATTCAATTCTTCATTTATTCATATACTTAGTAAATGCTTATTCACCACTTGGTATATGCCAAGTACCAATCTAGGTGAGGGGGTGATAGTCCTGAACAAAAGAGACAATGTCCCTGACCTCATAAAAAGTACTTTCTAGTAAGGGAAATTAGGTAATAAATAAAACTACATTAATGTACAATGTCCTTACTTTATGGGCTATCGACTGTCTTTTCAGACAGAATTTTATGTCTGAGAAAGGCTATTAACAAGGGTATTTTAAAAAGTTGTTTCTAGGCAGGGAAGTCACATCTATGTCCCTACATTATCCTGCTTAATGAACTTATAACCTCCCTTGAAGAAAGACATGGACATTGGCCTATAGATCACCAAGTCTAAACAAGTCAACTTTGAAAAATAAAAATAGGGAAGAAATTCTAAAAATAAATGTTCTGCTAACAAAAATACAACCAACCTGAGGTTATGAACTAAACCCAGAGTGATCTGATAAAAGTTGATCTTTGGAAATGAAAGTTAACACTGCCCTGCAGTAGTTGTATAGACAGAAAAAAATTACAGTCCTAAAAATTTCTCCTAAGTAATACAACTTCTGGGTCTATTACCACGTTAACTTAAGTAACTTGTTTGCTATGTATTGTTTTGTAATTTTGAAAATCTAGTATATATCTTAATATAAGTTAGCTGGATAGATTCTCATATCTGTTGCATTCAATCTGATGAGATATCATAAATCATTTAGCTGATGGGAAAAAGTACAATGTACATTGATCAAATGAAGGAGAATAAAGGAGACAAAGTCTTATTTTTTATGAAAACAGTTTTCCCTTGTAGGCCCATGTAATAAAAGGTCTCAGGGAGTTTTAGAAGTCCAGAGGTTACTCTTCTTTTCTAAGGTGTCAGCTTATTTTAGAATATAAAAGAACAAAATCAAGACCAAAACTTGGAATGATTTTCATTTGTCCTGGTTTATAATTCCTGTGTCTGAAAAGAAGCTGACAAAAATATATTAACATTTTATACTCTGGGAGGCTGGGGCAGGAGAATCACAAGTTTGAACTCAGCCTGGGCAATGTAGTAATTTAGACAGATCCTGTCTCAAAATAAAAAATAAAAAAAAAGTCTGAAAATGTAACAGTGTGAAGGCTCTTGATTGTATCCCCAGTACTCCCTTCTTCCTCTACCCTAATTAGTACATTCACTCAGTTTTAATGAGGTTCTCTTTGGTATTAATGCATTCCCTACAATATGAAAGGTTACTGTTTTTGTGTAATCTGCCTTTTTGTGTTTTATGTTTGGTTTGTCTCTCATTAAAGAAACAAAAAACCATAGAACAACAATCCCTTAAGATTTAGTCAAACGTGTTGTTTATAAACATGCTACTTTCTGTATTTTTAAATATTTTATTGCTGCTAGAAAAATTAGGTAACCCAGGACTATTTCTCAGATACACATGAATTTATGTTAATCAAGTGTTCAGTTGTTCAGTTGTTTTCCAATAAACTCTTCTGGTTTTGCCTTCTAAATTTAGGAAACATTTTTTTACAATATCTTCTTCTTCTTTTTTTTTTTTTAAGACAAGGTTTCGGCTTTGTAATATAGGCTGGCCTAGAACTCACTGTGCAGCCCAGGCTGGTCTTGAACTTATAGCAATCCTGCCTCAGCCTCCCAAGTGCTGGAATTACACGTACGTGTCACCATGCCCAGCCAGAATATCTTTTATATGTAAAATTATCTTTGAAATTTTCTAGAAAGGCTCTAGGAAATCACAGATTTGTTCTCTCCTTTTATAAAAAGAGATGCTAGAAATAATTATGTTTACTTGATATGTTATAATTTTAAGATTTTCACGAGAAGAGTTGTCAATCAGAGATGATTGGTCTAACTTAGATTTGACTCATGTAGGTAAATTTGCATTAATAGGAATATCTCAGAATTGTTTGCTCTTTGAGAAGTGCCTGAAATTTGACAACGCCCTTGCTATTCTACCCTTGGAGAAGATACTTATTAAAACTTATAAAACTGGGAAGGATGTAGCTCAGTGTTAGAATGCATGTCTAGTATGCATGAGGCCCTGGGTTTGGTACCCAGCATTGCAAAAACAAAAACAAAAAAACAATCCCACAAATTTGTATGAAGTAGCTCCATACTGTATTCTGATAAGACAATTTTACTTATCTGATATTCTGATATTATTGGTTACAGTAGTCAATTAAGCACAGCCATTAAGCATTTGTTACTATAAAAAGCTTGTGTGGGCCAGTGATATAGCTCAGTGGCACAGAGCCTGCCCAGCAAGCAGGAGGTTGTGAGTTCAATTCCTGGTACCAAAAATAAAAACAAAGAAACAAAAACAAAGCTTACATTTTATTCTGATGTATATCTGGAGGTTATGTTATAAGCACAGCTAACAATTTATATCTGTGACAAAGATTCAAAACACTAAGGAAAGGGACTGCAGTAGGTACTCTAAACCACTGACATTTCAAAGAACAGTATCTTGGATACATGCCTCTTTGGTGATATACCTTGAAGGACTTTCATATGGCACCAAGGACTGAGTCAGGAATTCAGAACTCTTCAGTTTGGAAGTGGACAGTTTTGTGAAAGCAGATTGCTAACCTGAGAACTAGCAGAACAAGAATGACATAGGACTGAATGAAATGATAAGTAACACTTCACTGTGTTTATCTGGGATATTATTAGTCTCAAATATTTTGTGGCTGCATGGCCCTGTATTTGCAAAACAAATTCAAGGGGATTTATACAGTTAATTAACACTCCTGTGTTCAATCAGAGAAATTTTAATCAGACTAAACTTTTTTGTGGCCAGTGACATATGTATAATTATTCTGATCATATGGGAAGTGGAGACACTGTTGGGAAAAATTAAAAGACCCTGAAATGGGCTTAATACATCCATGTGGGTGACTAATACCTTTTATTGTTTCCAAAAAATTTCATAATTTTGTAGCTGTTGAAAATTACAGCAATGCACATGATTCTTTAGTTTTCAATGCAAAAGGCAACTACTGTTTAACAGAAACTTTCAGTATTCTGGAAGGATAAAAACTACTTTGAAAAAGATACATGGGGCAGGATAAGGTGGAGGTGGGGAGATATCTTCAGGGAAGAAAGCATGAAATATTCACTGTTTCTCGGTGGGAAGAGGGTGGAGTTCTGTGGTACCTGCCAGCAGCAGGGGCCCCTCCTTCCATTCTGCTCAGTAGGTAATACGCTGTCACAGTTTAGAAGAGAGGGCTGTGTAAAACACAGAAGAAAGCTGGCTGCCCCAAGGCTCCTTGCCTTCCAATGATTCCAGTGCTGCTATCATGGCCCAAAGGATCAAAGACCTAAGATACAATGGCAGAACCAGAAAACTCTAGATATATCCATTAGAGACTAATAGCCAGATGTATCTTCTTGACCCTTCTGTGTGGCTTAAGCACCTCCAGGTTTCTTAGCATAATACTTATAGGAAGTGATTCTCAGTCATGGCTTAAATAAAATTCCCTAACCATCCTGTAGCATAGGTGCTCATAGTATGATTTAAGTGCAATTATATACATTTTTTGCAGACCTGAGTTTTTTTTTTTGTACCAGGGGTCAAACTCATGACCTAGTGCTTGTTAGGCAGGTGCTTATGCTACTGCGCTAAATCCCCGGCCAGACCTGAATTTTTACACTTAAGATTCATGTGTGTACCTAGTGGCACACATAGTAGCATATGTCTATAATCCCAGCACTGAGGCAGGATGGTTGTCATGAGTTTGAGGACAGCCTGGGCTACTTAGTGAGTTCAAGGTTAGCCTGTGCTATATGGTGAGACCTTTTCTAAAAAATTAAAAAGAAAAAATTTCATGTGTGCATCACAATGTTTCTGGATTTTTTCTGGTTCTTTTCATTGACTGACTTTTAGGCTGAGCTCCTGAGTTGATGGAGATGTTCTATTTTTCATGCTTTTCTTTTTCTGTTAATAGAGTACAGTGAAATTCTTTTCTGGACTATAACTGGTTGGCTCATAGGAATTTGCTGCATGTATGTTTTACCTCTTTCCTGGCTCCTCTATTATCTTATTCCTACTCCAGGAGGCAAAAAGGGCAGTTATTAGCTCTTAGGGAATACTTTGGGATATCCAGGTCCTAAAATCTCTTTCCTAGTAAATCAAAGATTCATATAAGCATCTTACCACATAGACAAAAAATACACAATCCTCAATTATATTGCCCTTGTTTACTTGTAAGCAAATTCCTATGAATAACTGACATCCCTGTTGTTACTAATACTGAAGGTTAGGTTCAGAAGTGTTTGTCTTTACCATAATTGAGCCATAACTGCCAAGCCTATGTGTGCTATAAGCTTGTTGTCTCTCTAGAAGTACTAGAAAATACAAACATTAGGTCTGCTGAGTAAGTATCATCCCATAAGTAAGATTATTAGGAACAAAGGTAAATTCTGCACAAAAGAATCTTGGAAATATTAAGTTTAATACTTAAATAGTCCTGATGTCAGAGTACATTTTTGTGATATTGAGTGTAGATTGACAGTAATGCAAAGAGACATGTTGCAAATGATTTCTTACAGTTCTGTCACAGTGCAGACCTTAGCCTTCAGCTTCTGCAGTCTCAGGAGAGGTCTGCAGCAATTTGTTCGACCTGGAACTAAAGGCTTCTGGAGACTCTGAGGAGAGACTAACTCAGGCTAACTATCTGTTATAAGAGTACCTACTCATTCATCAACAGTTTTACTATAGGATGAAATGTGTCTTGGTTTTCTTCTGTGGTTTTGGTAGCTAATTCTGTTCTCAAATACTCCAAAGGTTGTGAGTAAAAGGTAGGTACTCTTCTATTCAGGGTACTGTATTCTAACATTTGTTCTCAGAGCCAGTAGTGTTTACTGTCTAGTCAGGTTATACATTCAGGTAGTTGTATAGGCATTTTTATACAATTAAGAGCTAATCCATACATATATGATCTAACTTTATTATTTTTATTTTAAAGAGAATAAAAAAACAATAAAAACAGAATTTCAAAACAAGATAATAGGAAATTAATAATGGTTATTATATTGTATATTGTTGTCTTCAAAATAATTACTCAGATTACCAGATATAGGCATGCAAAATTGATCAAACAATATAAGCACTATTTCTTTCAATGAACTAACAGAATGAATAATTATCATATATATATATCCCTTCCTCTTTTTCCTCCTTTCCCAGTTAATCTTTCCTTTTGAGAAGTTTCTTTCTCTTTCACAATATCTATTGTACATTTCAGATCTTATTTACTTTTTAGGCTTCTTAAATAGGGAGATAATATGTTGTTTACACATGCAAGTCTGGTTTCTTTAACTTACGAGTATGATCTCTAGTTACATCCATATATCTATAAAAGCCTTGAGCTTATCTTTCTTTATAGTTGATCTAACTTTAAATAAACAAACTCTTAAAAATATGAATTTTAGGGCCGGGGATTTAGCTCAGTGGTATAAGTGCCTGCCTGGCAAGCACGAAGTTGTGAGTTCAATCTCCGGTACTGCCAAAAAAAAAAAAAAAAAAAAAAAAAATTTTAGTAAAAACCGTTATTATGATAATGTAGTTATAATTTTTTTAGTTCAAGCTATTAATACAATATGAAATAAAACAGGTAAGGAATTATAGGTTGGCAAAACATCATGTGATCTGAAATATTTGTGACATAAATTGACTACTGTAGCAAAGAATATTTTACTTAAAGCTATTAAATAATATTGAAGAGATCCAATCATCATCACAATCATCATATTTCAGTTATATATAAACCTAATGACACTGAAATATTTGCTGGGATTTTTATAGAACTAAGCATATACTATGAGCATATACCACACACTAGGGTCCTAAAATTCATACTTATATTGTTATAATTATATAATATGTAATATTATAATGTAATATAATACTCACAATAAGGGCATAGGAATGCCTAGTTTTCTCTTTCTTCCCTGTAGGAAAGGAGAGCTAAAGGATCTTGCTAAGATTTGGAATATGCTGTGGGTGAGATGACTGACTCTGTAAGGTCATGTTTAACTAAAAGTAGAGGGATAATTTTGTAGCTTTATTGTGGGCATAAATATCACATATAAAGGAGTCCTAATATAGTGAAACTGAGAGAAAGTCCAACAGAAGTCTCAGGGAAATGGCAAAAACCATTCTGCAATTGCTCGATCCTCCAGGTGGTCCTCAGGCCTGATTGTCTTTGTACTATTCTTTTCAGAGAGACTGGTAATTTCTTTTTCTTTTTTTTTTTTTTTTGAGACTGGTAATTTCTAAAGTGTTATAGTTTTCAGCTTTGGGGGAGCCCAGTCATACATAACAGGTGCTAACCATACTGCAGTTAATCACCCATATGCAAGGACATTAAGTAGACAGATCTTCAAGAACCCTGTTTTTCCATACCTTTTCTCCCATGGATACACCTCCTGATGTGATGATGACATCAGCACGACTGATTCCTTCATTCAAGGCATTGAGTAAGTCATCAGGGCTGGAAAAAGTAAAGCCAAGTATGTTAACATGCAAGGAAAATATTTTAGATATAGTGCTAATTTAAAGCCATTTTATTTGCTGAGTAGGTATGAGCATGAATATAGCAATATATTCTGTAGAAAGTGGGAATCAAAAGGCTCTTTGGCTAGGTGTGTTGTGCAGGCCTGTAATCCCAGAATTTTTGGAGGTTGAGGCAGGAGGACTGCAAGCCCAGCCTGGGTAGTTTAGCAGTTTATTGAGATACTGTCTCAAAACATAAAAAAGGTTGGGAATGTGGTTCAGTGAAAAGGCCTTGGGTTAGATGTTTAGTACAAAATATATAAAAAATAAAAATAAAAACAGAAAGGTCTCTGTGCATGATGACTACAAGTTCTATTATGTAAGGGCTGAAGTAGTGACTACTGGTGCTGACAGGGGTTTTTGTTCTAACAAGGCTGTATAATGAGGGGAAACAATGAGATGTTGTAGAACCTCCCGTTATCTTGGTTTACCTAGGAAAATCCCATTTTTAGAGCTGAAAGCCACATATCAAAATATGGCAAGCATCAGAACTTAAGGAGGAACAGGATAGCAGGAAATAACTAAAAGGAACTTTTTAATCACTACTTTAAATCCATATAAAGCTACTGGGCAATGTTATCCTGCATTTAGTTTTTCCCTTCAACTGATAGAATTAAAGAAAAGGTGCTTTTCAGGAGTATACACCCAACCCACATTCCTACTGAGAACTTCCCACCTATGGAGGACAGGGGTATTTTCCTTTATACTCTGCCTCTTCATCGTCCTTTCCCCTATGGATATCGTCTGGAAAGGGAATAATCACAGCTTTTAATTTTCTAGCTTCTGCTTTTAGTTAGGCCCTGCTGTATTTCTGCTCTAGGGTTTTGCAAGGTATCTCTATTCTCCAATAACTTTAAATCTCTCCTTTGCTTAAACTAGCTTTGGCAGGGTTCAGGTGATTTCTCAATGACATACCAAATATTCTCCCAAATCTCTCATGACTGTGAAGCTGAATGTCTCTTCACCTAAATGCACTACTTGGTATACTTGATAAGCAAGAAAGAAGGAAAGCTAGAGACTCCAGGTGGCAGGAATTGTAACGAGGATATCATTTCACCTTTTTTTTTTTTTTTTAAATCCAGGCATGAAAAGAGTAAAAAGTAGAACTTGATGCCTGTCAGACATATGACTTTCCCAGGCTCTATAAAAGATGCGCAGACAATGCCATAGCACAGAGACTGAGAGTGTGAACTCTGGAGCAGGCTGTTTGTGCTTAAACTTCAGCCTCACTACTCACTCGCTATTGTAAAGCTTTGGACAAATTGCCTAATTCTTTCTTTGCCTCAGTCTTTCATCTTTAAAGTAACAATAATAGAATTGTTATGAGGATTAATGACATAATGCATATAGAACAGCTGAATAGTACCTAGAACAAAGTAAATTTATGAAAGATTAGTTGTTGTCGTTAATATTACTGTTGTGTTGACGGAAATTAACCATACAAACATATCCAATAATCTGGAAAGGAAAATTTTAGCATATTGGGCAGTGTCTATTCTGGAGAATATTTATGACTAACACAGAAGGGATTCACGGATTGGGACTTAATATAGAGTTACCTGTGAAAGGTTCAAATGGCAAGACAGTGTAACTCAGACATTAAAATGGATCTTTTAAAGCTAGGATTTTTGTTTTTAAGATAAACTGTTTCGGGGCTGGGGATTTAGCTCAGCAGCATAAGTGCCTGCTTTGCAAGCGTGTGGTTGTGAGTTTGATCCCGGTTACTGATTAAAAAAAAAAAAAAAGATAAAACTGTTTCTCTATGCTTCCTCATACTAAGTATGTAAATTGGCATCCTCCAGGCCTAATGCTAAGGAGGATACACTATTTCTTGCCCTCTGGACCTAAGCTTGGCTACCTCGATGGATATTTCCTGGCTTTTATCTCTAGATTCTATAAATTGGAACCCTTTAATTTGCAGAGGGTGGAGTAGTTGCCCTCCCACTTTGGTCAAGTTGTAAATAAACTAGTTTTTTTCCATTTTTCTGGGTTTTTCCTCATACTTGCAGTTGTGGGTATGCAAGCCCAATAACCCAGATGCCTGTGACTCAGGTTTAGGTCTGAACAACCTGGCCAGTAAGAGTATACCATTTCTAGTTTGAATAATTTCATTTACTTTTAGATTCTCTTATAGAATTTGGATAAAATTTTATTTACTTGGAGCACTAGACTGTGCACTGGGTTTGTTCTAGTTCTGGGATGTAACACCCAAGAAGGAAGAAAAGCCGAAGTTTGAAAAGTCACATGTGTGAGATTCAGCCTCCCTACATGCCATCTGAGTCATTCAGTTAATTGCTTACATAGCCACAAAGTACCCAGGTGTTCATCAGAGGTGGAATCTATGTGTAAAATAAGAAACTAAAAAAAGCCTGACATGAATTTCAAAGTTAAACTGGTTGAGGAAGCATCTAAGAAGCATTATATTGAAAAGCGGGTATATCTAAAGTATTTCTGAACTAAGTATTATAAAAGATTTCTCATTAATTGTTTTCATTTGACTTTAGGGAAAATTATTCTGTTGCGTGGAGATAATAGGTAATATGCATATGATGGTTTTTTAATGCCCATAGTTCTGGCTCCTTCCCTTGCTGGATCATATTATCATTAAGCTGAGCCAAATGGCTGGCTATGGAATAAATAGGGAAAACATCATAAACACAGCACCATGTAGAATATGGTTCAAGTGAATGGATAATGAGTAGCATCAACGAAAGGCAATTTTGTGCTAATACAAAGAGTCATTAGCTAACTTTAACAATCTTACAAAACATCACTGCTACAGGATATTGTAAAGCCATCAGACACAAAGCAACAAATGCCATGCACACCATTATGGTACTAATCTTTGTGGGTAGATAGTCTCGGCTAGCTGCTGATGACATAGCAAATAGGCAAACAAACCTTTTAGTAATTTTTTTATTCGTTGTTTTCACTGGAAACTTTTTTCTATTTTCTAAAACTATGGAGTCATCAAATGTTACATGAAATTTTGTAAGCTGTGAAAATAACTTAGCAACCTAGCAAGGACTTGTCCTAAAATGAAAAGTAAACAAGGCTGACAATGTCTGAAGGGCTTGGGTTCAATCTGTAGTATCACCACCACCACCACACACAAAAAAAGACAAAAATACTTATATCTTAAAAGAACAATATGTTCTCACATCCACATGCTACTATCACAATGGTATGAGGTAGCCAAGACAAGAGGACACAGATATAGGAAGATTCACAGATACAGGAAGGGGTTCAAAGTCAACTTGTGTTTTCCAGAAGACAATTTGCTATACATAGTACACCTTCAGACAAAAGTTTTAAAATCATTACTTATTTAAATATATAAATTTGATCTGTGTTTGCCAAAGACTGATAGAAAAAAACCCGTACCTTTCTTGGGAGGCTGAGGCAGGAAGAATGCTGCAAGTTCGAGGCCAGCCTGAATTGCGCAGTGAAACCGTGTCTCAACCAAACCAAACCACCCCCCCAAAACAAAAAAACAACTGTATCGTTGACACTTAAAATACTTTTTCCCCCATTGACACTAGAGAGGTTGTTGGATCAAGCAGGTTGAAGTATTCTAGGTAACCACCACTGTTTCTGTTTCCCTTTTCTTAAATAGCAGCAGATCTTACATGGATATTATAATATCATTTAAATTGTCCTCCATTAACATGTACAATTTAAATTAAATCTGGATGGTAATTAACCATGTCTTTAAAGATAGTTCTAATACTAGCATTAGATTTACTTATTGTTTACTTACTAATTTCTGGTTTTTTTACTATTTACCCACTTTTTTCTCTTTAAAGTTTTTTTATTTTTGTAGTTAATGTTTGCAGTAGTAATGATTACATTCATTGTGGGGGAATTGGTATATGTATATAACATACCTCAATTCTTTGTTTTTTTCCCTTTCTCCTCTACCTTCATTTTCATTCGACTTATTAAGTACTGGTCCACTGTTCTCTTAAGAGTATCCCTATTATAAAAAAAATTCTACAAGTACCACCTAGGACTAGTAGAACTAGATGACAGAAGATATGGCTGTTAGCTGAAAACTTGAGTATCACAAAGTCAAGAATTAAGTTTATCCCTATTACTAACTACCTAGATGAAACTGAAAAACTAACTTTCGGGGGGCTCCCAAATGGGGACATTTGGGCCAGGATCTTTCCATCATTAATATTCACCAATTCTAAGCACTGGAGGCTAATGAGATACAATTCCAGTACATAGGTATTGCTCTTTCTTGCTCTCTGGCTCTCTCTCTCTTTCTCTCTTCTGGCAGGGTCTTGCTACATAGTCCAGGCTGACTTTAAATTTGCAGCGATCCTCTTGCCTCAGCCTCCCAAGTGCTGGGATTACAGGTGTGTGTCACCATGCCCAGCAGGTAATGCTTTTATGTTGACTCAGAAGTCTACCTAAAATATCAAAGCTGCCCTCTCTGTAAAGCTAGGAAAATCTAGCTTTACAACTCAATAGTTCAGGAAACAAAGAGGCATTTTTATACTTCAATAGAAAACTGGCACGTCTTGCTACTAGTGCTTTGCCAGTCTGGGAGTGGAGGCTTTTATGTCTTGTACTATTTGTGAACTTTTCTAACATAACTCCATGCCCATCAGGTCCAAAGTAATGCCAGGTAACTTCTTGAGCCTAGAGAGTGAAAAGGACTCAGTAAATAAAGGAAAACATCAGAAACACAAGAACCAGAAACTGGAAGGTAGAATAAGTACAATATTTAGGATAGTGGGCTGAGGATTTAGCTCAGTGACGTAAGTGCCTATCTCACAAGCACAAAGTCGTGAGTTCAATCCCCAATGTAAAAAAAAGAAAGTAATTTAGAATGGGTCCTAGTGCAATAAAAGTAGAGGAAGAATAAGTTTTTGTTTATTTCTTGAGAGTGGGGCTTGCTTTAACAATAACAGCAATACTGACAACACATAAATCACTAATGGATATTTAATTAGAGTATTAAAATGATGCTCTGAAAAAATCCCATGATTTTCAAATTTTAAAATGTGCCAGATAAAGATAAAGGCTAATATACCCTGCTGAAACCTTAGTTAGCAGCCTGGAAGATTAAGTGGTAGAAATATCTTCTAGGAAAGAACAAAAACACAAAACAAATAAGAATTCCATAAGAAGAAAAAGAAGTAGATAAAAGGTGAAAACAGAGGGAAATTCCTTTTACTTGGAAATTGTTGGATTTGGAGACTGAAAAGATTTGAGTACAGACAAGATTGATGAAAAACATAGAACTTGTAAGTTCTGGGAAAATTTTGTATTTGCAGGATTTGAAAATCTTACACAATGCCAGTCAGACAGACTGGTTACTAATGAAGGAAAATTGATACTGACATTGGACTTTTTGCTTATAGTATCCCAAACTAGAAAATGGTATTTTTTTGTTTGTTTGTTTGTTACTGGGATTTAAATTCAGGATCTCTCATGTGCTAGATAAGCACTCTTACCACTAAGCTATATCCTTAGCCTTTTTATTTTGAGACAGGGACTCTCTAAATTATCCAGACTGGCCTCAAACTTGTGACCTTCCAGCTTCAGCCTCCTGAGTAGCTGGGATCACACAGGCTGTGCTACCATACCCTGCTGAAAACAGTAAATATGTTACATTGCTGATATACTAGCATAAATGTATCTCTGAGAGAAAACACATATGAACCCCAAATCCTATACCAGTCAGACACCACTCACCAGTCAGGAGGAAGAATAATATTTGTGAAAATGCAAACAAACAAAAAATCATAAGTAATGTTCTAGAAAAGTGACTGTAAATGAAAAAGTGAATCAGAATACAGACTTTAAAATAGTTGAAGATGGAAAAAAGCACTAATAAAATATACATGCAGCCAGGTGTGGTGTCCCTTGCTTGTAATTCCAGCACTTGGGAGGCTGAGGCAGAAGAATTGCTGTGAGTTCCAGGCTGGCCTGTGCAACAAAGTAATTTCAAGGCCAGCCTGAACTGTATGGTGAAACCTTGGCTCAACAACATCAACAACACAAAAGACAAACTATATATCCATACATATTTATTTATTTTAAAAAATAGCTCGATCCTTTTTTTGTCTTTTTGAGACATAGTCTCAATTTGCAGTTGAGGATGGCCTTGGGCTCACTTTGTAGCCCAAGTTCGTTTTGAACTTGCAACGATCCTCCTGCCTCAGCGTCCCAAGTGCTTGAATTATAGGAGTGTGCCACCATGCCCGGCTAAAATAGCTAAATCTAAATGGATAATAATTAAAGACATCAGGGAGTTATAATTATGTAATAAATATGAATTCTGACATGGCAGAGATTTACCTAAAATAAAATTTAGTAGGCTTAATAAACATTTTAGAGGACTTAATTAAAATATTTCAAAGCATTATCTAAAAGTTGAAGGGTTGAGTGGGGGAGATGGAGGGAATAAAAGCATTGTAAAGTTCTCATCTTACTGGTGCAGGAGGTATTTTGGAGAAATGCTTTGTAAAAGGGATATAGTTACCACTGTCTTTCTATATAATAACAAATCTCTATATGGTTCTGAATATCACTAATTGGAAGGAAAACATGAGGAGAACTGGAAAGTTTGGCATAACTTTCAAAATAAGGGATGAAACAGTAATAGTACCAAGATCTACACAACAATAGAAAAAACCAAAGGAAGAAATAATAACATTGTATAAACAATAATAAAAAGTAAGATGAAAGAAAAAAAATTAACAGAACTCATTTACAGAAAACTTCTTGGTAAAGTAAAAAGAATTTCATGCCAAGATCAGTTACAGTAACTTTAAGTCAGATACAAGAGTAAGATTTCTGTTTTAAGCTTAACTCCCATTTTAATGTTATTTTTAAAAGACTGAAAGTAATGGGTGTGGGAAAAGGTAACTAGGCAAATGTAATAAGCAAAAAAGCATGAGTGGCAATGTTAATGTCAAGATGGGATTCAAAGTTAAAAGAACAAACAAGGAGAAAGAGGCCACAAAATGTGCTAAAAGGTACATTTGTAAAGATGATACAGCAATACATAACTATCTCATAAAAAATAGTTTCATTTTATCTAGACTTGATGATTGACTTCTAAATCTTTGGACATTTTAAGCACTCAGTAAATGTACTGAAAGAACTCAAATTTCAAGTCAATCTCTTCACAGTAGCTCTGGGAGTAATGTTGAGCTATTATAACTGTAATGATTTATAGGAAAAATACAGTCTGAAAAATGGAAGAGAAGATATAATTTAACATTTATATAAACATAAGTAAGTACTTTCTTTGAGAAGGAACTAAGGTAAAACAAGACTATGCATTCAAATAGCCAAAAGGGCATCACACTGAAGAGGGAGTTAATATAGTTAGTGTTGGTTCAATGGGAAGAATTAGGACTAATAGATCATGGCAAAGTAGTATCTTTCTCACTAAAATAATTAAAACAAGAACTGAGGGCTAGCAGAAAGATACTTTCTGTAATGCCTCCACTGAGTGAGACTGTATGACCCAACATCAGAAGTTCCTTGTAATTCTAAGATTTTATAAGTCTACGGAAATAACTGAACTCTACATAAACAATGATTTTTTTCTTCACATGTAGACTGAAGCTGGGGATACAGCTCAGCAACATAGTGCCTGCCTGGCAAGCATGAAGTCAAGAGTCTGATTTCTGGTACATTAAAAGAAAAACAGAGAAACTGATTTGAGTACTGCAATACTATCTTGTAGATCATATTCTTCTTTCTCTCAGCTTCTGAATATCAGGAACATCTGACTATTTGAATTACATGAAAAAATATAAGTATCTTTTCTTCTTAAGGCCATGACATTCATTTATACCTTGGGAGATGGCTACCAATAATAGTAACAGTTTCCCTAGAGTTATAACTTCATCACATATCAGAAAAGCATAAACTTAATCCATAGAAAAAGAGAAAGGAGGCTGGAGATTTAGCTCAGTGGCATAAGTGCTTGCCTGGCAAGCGTGAGGTGGTGAGTTCAATCCCTGGTAACACACACACACACACAAAAAAAAAAAAAGAAAGGAAAGAAAGAAAGGAGAAATATATTACCAAATAAAACCATCAGAGGATGAATGTAACTTTTTCAAAATGAAGTGCCCAACCAGTTTCTGTGAAGAAGGAATATGCTATCTAGAGGGGTACCCCATCTATTTGCTCTGTAAATCAGCAAATCTGATTACATACAGGGCTACTTTAAAAATTGTTTTTAAAAAATTTTATTTTAAAGATAATAAAACCCAATGAAACAAAACAGAATAAATCCAATCCAAAAAAAAAAAAAAAAGCAGTGAAATTGGTACAGAACTTAAAGCAGGATAACAGGAAAGCAATAATGGCTACCATAGTATAGCTTGCTATTGTCACAATAGTTATTATCCATTCCATCAGATATAACAAAATCAAGCCAAAACAAAACAGAACAAAACCAAGTAAAACAGAATACTGAATAAATCAAAACAATTAGTCAGAACAAAACAAAACAGTGAGAACCATATTGGACTACAAAAACAAGATAGAAGGGGATTCCCATATTTGCTACATTGCGTATCACTATCCTCCCTATAGCTGCTCAGACTGCAGGCCCCAGGCCTGCGAAGTCAACCAAACAATACAAGCATTCAGCTGCTTTTTGTCCCTCAGTTGCTACCAACTCAGCCTGACCTCTGAACCAGCAGGGGGCAGTGGGGAGAGTTGGTGCTCCCAAAGGCCCATGGGAGGCGCTATCTGACTTTTCTCTTCCTGGCTTGCCTGGGTTTACCAGAAAGGCTAATTGGCTTGTTGGTCACCCTCCCCTCCCGAGTCCCAGTGTGGCTGGAGGGCTACTTTGTTAAGACTCTGGTTTTAAATTTTGCATCTGCCTTAAACTACTATAACCCTGATTCTGGCATAAAATTCTGCTTTACTATGAAGTCTGCTGCAAAATTTAAAACCAAGAGAGATACTTTACCCAAGTTTAGGATTTATAAATTTCACATAGAATATTCAGAATACAAATACATTTTTATTTTAAAATATTTAATACAAACACAGATGGACAATAGCTGCTAATTAGTTTTCTGTTTCATCTGTTATACCAAGTAAAAGCTGTAACATTTTAAGATGAGCAAAGATGACAGTTGGTTCATGAAAAAAAGTTCTAGGATTTATAGATTAAGGAACAGTGCAGATCATGGTGACAAAAAATAGCATGGGGCATAAACTGATTTATTCTCAGTTCAAGTACAAATTCAAATACAAATATTTTTGGGGTACTTGTTTGATGTACGGAAAAAACCCCTACATATTACACAGATATCATTTTGCCCTTCTTTAGTATTACTAGGTATTTTGGCACTATGGAATCATACAAAGAGGTATGGTGCCAGCCTGTAAATGAGCAAGATAGTATAGGCAATATCTGAAAAAAAAATTAAGAAAATGAGTGAAATAAACAATTAATTAATTACTCAATTCAAGTATTTAGAAAGTACATAAGGAGAAATTATATAAATAGTGAGAAGAATGATCAGAAATGGGTGGAGATCATTAGGAAAAGCTTCCTGGAAGATAATACTTTTTATAAGCTGATGGTAGAAGATAATTAGAAAAACCATAAACAAATAGTAATACTCTTAAGGATTAATGAAGGCAACTGTAATAGCCATCATAAGTCTTTAAAAGTGAAAGAATAGGGGCTGGGGATTTAACTTAGCAGCATAAGCGCCTGCCTTGCAAGCACATGGTTGTGAGTTTGATCCCTGGTACTGATTAAAAAAAAAAAAAAGAGTGGAAGAATATTCTTTGTTAATTAATAGACAATGAAAGAGCTTTACTGACAAACAATGAGGAAATAAATTATGTTGAATGAAAGATTAAAATTTTGCATTTTGAATAGAAAAGGGTGTTTATTTCATAAGAAAGCATGTGGTTGATAAAGAAGAACCAACCAAATTCAAATCTAAATTCTCTTTGATAATCAGAAAATTCCTATCAAGAATATTAGGTAAGCATTCAGAAGTTAGGACACATCTGATTTACAAATTGCAAGTTGTAAGGCATTGGGTTTTGCCCAAGTAATCACTATACTGTTAAGTCTATCTTAATAATTCCTGCTTAGTGTGCCAATTTTATAAGGATCCAATTTGCTATCTCAGTTCTTGTTAATCTTCTACTTCATGCTTTAATGTTAAGAGGCAGCTTCACAAACTGGCAGCATCAGGAACAAGTGATTCAAATCCAGAAAAACCAGTCTATGAAGGAGTCAAGCAGGCTTCTCTGATGGTAATTTTCCAGAAGGGGGAACACTTCCCCTAAGTATGGGAATTTTCCATAAGGGGGAACCCTTTCACTAAGTATGGGAATTTCCCAGCCGTTCATTTCACTGGAAAGATACATTACTGAGCTGTCTTAAAGTTGAGGAGAAATACAAACAATTTAACAGTTAAAATCAGCTATAGGAATGACATAAACTCAATTAATGCTTAACTTCATTTTAAAAAATTTTTTAAAAATTTATTTCTATTGTTGTTGATCTTCACTTAAAAAAAATTCTCCCGGTGGATTCTGTGTATGGATCATGATTACTTTTTTGTCAAGTTCAAGAGATAAATGTGTGAGATAACCCATTTAAATCTGAAAGAACAGTTCCTGAATTTTTAAAATTACCACTCCTAACTCAGTTTGGAATTTTCCATCTTCTTCTTTCCCAAGATCCTTTTCTTTAGAAGTAAAAGTGAATCACCCCAGCCATAAAGCTTTTATAGTGTGTGTTTTTTGGGGATGCAACTCAGTTACTAATGCAACTCTTTTTTCAGTGCCATACTTTCTGTCCTGTTCATAGGTCCAAAGTTATTTGGTGGTTTATTTTTTCAGTTGGCTGTGATTTTTGGTCTTATTTTGAAGGAATTCCAGTTAAGATTCTGCTGGATAGTGATATAGTAGAAGTGTCTAGGTTCCATGAAAAAGAAGACAGTATAGGAAAAGGTATCACGTCTATCTAATCCAGCACTGCTGAGTGCTGTGGATATAGTGGCCATCAAGACATAGTTTGTCCCTGTTACCAAGGAGCTTATTATCTAGTAGGAAAGAACAATATCCTGACCCAACATAATCCCTTTTCCAGTCTTGTGCAGGCTAGACAAGATAGTAATTTCTTACTTTATCAGGAAACTAGAAAAAAGGGGAAAAACACAAAAGTAGGGATACACCAACATTTTAACTCAATTCTGGCCATAACAGTATTATCTGGTACATACAGCATTCTCTTCTTATTTAACCCACCTACAACTTCCTTGTTTGTTCTGATTCTTCTTAGAAGAATAAAAAGGAAGCTAGCTAACAGTGAGCCAGCCACCAAAAAAGAAAACTAGGGTATCTACTGTCCTATATTCAAGTTAGGAATGGCATGGTATAAGCGCACATAAATTTATGCCTATTAGCAATATCTAGGCTTGACTAGTTTCAGATTTGGAGTGAGGATATGATATAAATTTGGGAAGCACTAGCAAAAGGAATTTGAAAGACACAGAGAAAAATGGTGAGCCATGGGGAGATTTATAAAGGAGCACAGCTTTGAAAGAAGAAAGGGTAGACTGTAAATGGAGAATAAGGTTGTGGAAAATGTTGCTAGAGAGGAATATAAAATTGCAAGAAAGAGTGCATATACAAACCAGGTGTGGTGGAGCATGCCTGTAATCACAGCACTTGGGAGGCTGAGGAAGGAGCCAAAAAAAAAAAACAAAACCACATCCATACACATACCATCTCAACAAGGCATTGTTATCCAGATGAAGATGAAGATAAATTAATGCTGACTTTGTTCTATTTTATGTAATAGCCTTTACAATTTTCCCTACTTTAATCTCTTTTTTTGTGGGTGGGGTGGAGGCAGTACCAGGTATATATTTTTAATTTCACTTCCAAATAGGAGTTTAAGCCATGAAACTTAACTTTTTCCTCTCCTCTCCTCTCCCCTCCCCTCCCCCCCTCCTCACTTTTTTTTGTGTCTCTTTGAGACAGGATCTCCCTTGAGCTCACTTTATAGCCCAGGCTGGTCTCAAACTTGCAATGATCCTCCTGCCTCAGCCTCCCAAGTGCTGGGATTACAGGTGTGTGCCACCACACCAGGCTTCAGACCTGGAACTTTCTAAAATGTCTTTTTAGTACTAGTCTATAATTCCTCAGTGGCAGGATCTAAATGTAGGGAAAGGGGGCTCCTAGGAATGGAAAGGATAAAAGACACATTTAAGCTCTCTTGAAATAGGGACTCTTACTAAAAAGCAGCTTTTGCCTCAACAGCTACGACTCTACAGTTAGAACAATCAGAAAGACAAAGGTAAAAAGGAGAGAGAAATCAGACCAGAAAGGCACCAGGTAATGCTAAGAATTTATGAGAAAGGTAAGAATCAAGGAGGAAGCCAGAAACAAAAGACAGAGGTAACAAGCTCTCCTCATCCATTTCTGATAAAATGCAATAGACAAGGAGCAGCCACCTAATGACTGTTATTTAATATGTAAAAAATGTACATATCTATACAGGTATACATACATGTATATTCTCACTTTAGCATCATTATATTACTACACCAGATACACACATCTCCTTTATTTAATCATTAACCGAGTGACCTTTTTGTAAGTGCCCTGTCCCTTACCCATCACAAAAGACAGGAAGGAATCAAATGCCAGGAAGAATGTAGGCAGAGGTGTCCAGCTTAGTCAAAACAGCCAGAGAGTCAATCGAATAGCAACAACTTCCAGGTGCCCATATCAGGGATGGTGGTGGTGGTGGTAGAAATCACTAGTCTTAAATAAAAGGATCCAGGAACAAGTACTCAGGAGTATTTGTTTTTCTGATGCCCCTACATTTCCAGAACAGCTGTGTATCTTTTCTTTTTCCAAATGAACCATCTTCCTTTACTTTAAACTCTGCTTCTTTAATTCCTTACTGCATGTTCCAGTGGAGCTGTGGTATGCACACACCCCCACCCTTGCAACATACATGTTTTTTTTCTAATTTCATTTGTACATGTGTGTAGTGCATGATGTTTATGTTTCTTGTGTGGGATCTCTTGGTCCCCTTGATTTTTCTTTATTTTTTACATGTTTGCAGAGCACACAATGTTTACAATCCTTGTGTGCAGTTGGTACATGTGCATAACACAGTCCAATTCCTTTTCTTATCCGAAATCCTCCACTCCCTTGTCCGTCCATCCATCTATCCATCCATCTCCTTCCCCTTTGCGAAAGAGCTATCCCCTTCCTTTCTATTATTTGTTTTAATTTGTTCTTAACTTTTGCTTTGGATTTCTCATATAAAAGAAATCATGTGATAGGTTAGCTTGTTTGATTTATTTCACTTGTTATGGTCTCAAGGTACATCCATTTTATTACAAATGACTCGTTTACCTTTTTTCTCTGGCAGAGCAGCATTCCATTGTGTGTAAATACCACACTTTCTTTATCCATTTGTTTGTTGACAAACATATTAGAAGTTTTAGCTAATATGAATCATGGCACTACAAACATGGGTATGCATGTATCACTGTAATACGATGTCTTCAACTCTTTCAGGAAGATACTTAGAGGGGTATAGCTGGGTCAAATGGAAATTCTAGTCTCAGTTTTTTTGAGGAATCTCCCCATTGATTTCCATAATGGTTACCCTAGTTACATTCCCATACACATTGTAGAAGAGTTCCTTTTTCCTACAGTTTATCCAGCCTTTGTTATTATTTCATTTCTTGATGATAACCATTGTTTCTGGAGTGAGATAAAATCTCAGTCTTGTTTTAATTTGCATTTCTCTTATGGTCAGCAATGTTGATCATTTCTTCATGTATTTATTAGCCATTTGTACTTCTATAAAGTATGTATTCATTTTTCCTTGCCAATTTTTCAATTGGGTCATTTATTTTGAGGGGTCTACTTTTTTTTGAATTCTTTACTTACTATAGATACAAGTCTTCTGTCTAGGGGATTGTTGGAAAAACATTTTTCCTATTCTGTAGTTTGTCCTTTTACTCTGTTGGTCGTTTCTTTTGCTGTGTTGAAGGCTTTTCATTTGAAACGATCCCATTTGTTGATTCTCAGGACTACTTCCTGTGCAACAGGGATTTTGTTCAGAGAGTCCTAGTCTATACCCATGACTTTAAGAGCTTTACCTGTTTGACCTTTCATAGGTTAAGTGTTTCTGATTTAACATGTAGTTGAGGATCTACATCTATTTCAAGTTTGTGTCTTCAAAAATGGCTGGCATAGCGCTGGGGAATTAGCTCAGTGGCTTAAGTGCCTGCCTGGCAAGTGCAAGGTCACGAGTTCAATCCCCAGTACAAAAAAAAAAAAAAAAGGTTGGCATAAAAATCATAGCATATATAAAATTGACTTTACTGTATCCTTGCTATTTCCTGGGCCAGCAGCTTGCTGCCAACTGGGACTTTGTTAGAAATACAAAATCTCAGTTGCCCCAGATTCACTTAGCCATAGTCAGCCTATTTATTCAGTAAGATTTGCAGATGATTCACACAGGCACACAATTAATACTTATTAGTGACTGACTAAACAGTGAAAAAACAAACCATACTGTTTTTCTCATTTCCAGTCTTCCTCCATCATTGGCCTGTGTGACACACATCAGTTCAATTATCTTCTAAAATAATTTACAGTAAGACTCTGAGTTATGAACATTTGAGTTGCAAACTGTCACAGATAGAAAAGGGCCTTGCACTATGAACATTTGTAGATGTGAACAAATTGTGGAAGTAGCTCACATGTCTGCCAGACATTGTCACAGTTAAGGGTTTTCCTTGGTCAAAGATAATATAGATTTAGAGAGTTAACTGTTATGATTAGTCATCAAAAGTAACTGCTAAGATAACTAAGTGGGGACTCTTTAGGCTTGGAAGCTAGTCAAAACTCACCTTTCTAGTTTTACTGACAGGACTTCTTTGTTTTTTTCTTATGTGTCTTATGGTGGCACAACCAGAGACATTATTAAGTAAATTATTATAACTTATTTAAATTGATTCTAAGGCCCCAGCACGGGCCAGAAGGAGAACCAGTCAGCAGCTCCCATGAGCCTACCAGTGCGCAGGCTGAGAATCAAACATCCCATCCCTTCCCCATGCCCCGTTAGCAACTGGGGCAGAGGTCTGAGCATCTCTTGGGAGGATGACCATATGCAACGTAACAAATAGGGGGGATTTCCTTCTATCTTCTGTTTGAAGGCAAATGTTGTTTTCACTGTTTTGTTTTGTTATGATTAATTGTTTTGTTCTATTAAATATTCTCTTTTGATTGGTTTTATAACGTTCTGTTTTTGGTTTGATTTCGCCATGCTTAACTGACTAAACAACTATTGTGAAGATAACAAGATGTACTATGGTACCTATTACTGTTATCCCAGTATTCTGCTGTGAAGTTCTCTACCAATTTCACTGCAGTGTCTCAAAAAAAAAAAAAAAAATAATTGACTCTAACTAAAAGGCTAAGATTTCTATGTTTAAAATAATATGGTTTTAGAAGGACATTAAGATATTCTTGGTTAAACTTACAAAACTAAATTCAATAAAGGTTCTTTACTTTACTACTTGGGTTAGGCTTTTAGTTACTAAAAAGTAAGCTTTAAGGGTTAAAGAATTTAAAAAAAATTTTTTTTATTTTTAATTGTTACCAGGGATTGAACTCATGACCATGCGCTTGCAAGGCAGGCGCTTTTGCCACTGAGCTAAATCCCCAGCCCGAGTTAAAGAATTTTTGGATGTTAATCTATAAAATGTCTTCAATAATCAGTTTATGATTGAGTAAATAATCAACTATGACATATTTGGGAATATATGGATGTATATATCTAAAAACAAGCTATGCTTTGAGTCTAAGCTTTGAAGTTAGGTTTGTAGAGTTGAAACTATGTAAGTTTAATTCAAACAAAGTAACAGGTGTTCTATTTGCACAATATACATCTAGGCTTTATATAAATGATCAACTTTGGCATCTATTTAAATCTGGTCCTGCTGTTTAAAACTTAATCTACATCTATTGGCTTTAATTAAACAAACATTTTGTTATTGAATAAATGAGATATACTTGTATATTGGGCAATAAGTCTATTTGTGATGATTAAAACTGTTTCTTAAATTTGTAAGAGCTCTAAAGATGTTTTTAATTCTTGTCAGTATACTTATGCCCTATAAAATCTGTTTAAGGAGTCTAAAATTTGCCTTGAGAGGAAAACTAAATATATGTAAAGAGTTCTATACAGCTGTGATACTAGTTATTGCTAATCTCATAGTAAATAATATATTTATGTTTCCCAAGTGCACAAGCCTTCAAAGACACAAAACTGAAAAAATTTCTTATCATATTGATTGGTGACTCCCAAGCTAAAGTTATTTATGGTGATAAACTTTTGGGCTCAAACATCTGGCTTTCCCTTGCTTGTGTTCCAACTACTTTGATAAAATGTGTATGCCAATCTAACACGATATAGTCAGTCAGATGATGTACATACTTTTCAGGCTTATGCGCATATGATTGTTACATATAGTGGTATCTCAGTTTATGAACTTAATTTGTTTTATGATTTTGGGGAAGATGGCTGCATTTGCCTTTGTGTGGAGGAAAATGGAAGTGGTTCAGTTTGTTACCTGATGCCGAGTTTGTGGGCAGGACAAATTTTGCCAAACACTTTTGTTTGCAAACTAAACTGTTGCAAAGAGAAACTGTTGCAAGGAACTGAAGTATTACTGTCATTGTCTTATAACTGAGGTACCCAAACACCAGGCAATGTCACTGAAAATTAAAGGCTGGACAGTAATAACCTACCAACTACAACTCTACACAAATACATTCTAGTTAAATGGCACTCTATTAAATAAAGATAACAAATTTAGATAAAGGTTTTGTTATGTCATTTAATATCATATAATTAGGTAAAGGTAACTGACTAATTGTTATTTTATACTAAAATAAAAATTTAAATGTATCTCAGAAATAATAGCAAAATCTAATGGTTCTAATATAGTAACAACCTGATTATCATGCTAAAATGGTATGTTGCCCTTGATTTCAAATTTTTTCCATAAAACTTCATAATTGTTATCTGTTAACATTCTATAGGAAATTTTTTTCTTTTTTTCCTTTCTTTATTACTTTCAACAGGAATTTAATATCTAAGACAACGATGCTTGATAATGAAATAACAGTTCTCTGGTAATACTGTTTATTTCAAGGTGCTTGATATCCAGGTAAGATTATGATAGTTAAACCTACTGCTCCCACTACAATACGATATGACTGATCTTCTGGGTATTCAACAACTTAAGTTCGGAGACCAAAGCTAAAAAAGGTAACTAGGGTGTGAAGACAGCCAGTATTTAGAGTCTGGTCCTCCAGAGTCAACAAGGACGCAGGCCATAACAAGACCTCTCGACAAGCTCCTACAACTCCAATGAGTTACCCAAACTCCTGACCAGGGAGATTGTTGAACCCCCAGAAGACAAGAATCAGCTAATGTACTGTGTGCTAAAAGGGGATCACCAAAGAAAGAAATGTCTCTCATTCTTTCACAGGAAGCCACATGAACAAGCAAGACTGTGACCCACCCTGGCAGTTGATACTGACAGAGGAGCTAAATGGTTCTATACATGGTCCCAAAAGAATCCACGAGGAGCCTTAAATGACCTTGAGATATATATACATACATATATATTTATGTATGTATGTATATATATATATGTATGTATATATATATGTATGTGTATATATATATATATATATAGTGAAAGGTTAATTTTGATTGACACAGGTCACAGTTTAACTTGGTCTTAAACACCTAACAAAAAACTATAACCAAAAACATGCATAAAAATAATAGTAATACATGGTAAATATAAAAAAGGAGGCTCCAATTACTGCATTGATCCCTGCTAGCAGTCTCCAGCTATACCTGTAGCTGACCACTATTATGGTTCACTGAAGCTAAAAGGCCACAATGGCAGCTAATATAAGCTCAGAAAGAGTGCTTAAATTCTTTAGCTAAAACTGTCCTTCAAAACTGCACACTTGCCATCTTCTTACAACTGACACTAGAGGGACTTGTGCACAAATAAAACTTGCTATCTGTAGATAAGTAATTCACATCAGGAAAAAAAAAAGATCTTAAAACAATAAAAAAAAAAATCACAGCATAAAGTGCCTGCTTGGCGAATGCAAGGTCGTGAGTTCAATCCCTGGCACACACACATACAAACCCCCCCCCCCAAAAAAAATCACAATAAAAAAAATCAGACTTATAGATAACTTACATGAATGAACAGACAGCTCTATGACCCAGCTGGTTACGATCCCTATTCCAACCCCTTAAAATAGTGTCTAGACTTGGTTCCTTCCCCAATTTGTCTTTTTATTCTGGTTCTTATGTTTGAGTCATACATTCTTAGTCTCTTGGTAAAATGGTTTTTCTTGCCTAGAAGCTGTAAACTCCAAATGGTCATGAAGATGGAGCCAACTATGAATGATTAGTCTCCTGAAGAGCGTCACTAAGTGTTACAAATTAGCTCTCTGGAGAAAGTTCTTGACTGCCATCTCCCCTATGTGTACCTCTTTTAGCAAGTAGCAGTTTGATTCAATCTTTGCCCATTCTCCCTTAGTGGCAGTTAAGGATACTGTAGAAAAGTTTATTTAGTTAGCTTATGAGTGAGGAAGCTACCTAGGGGAAGAACATGAGATAGAGTTGGGTAATCAGGCATACTAACAGGAATTTAAATAAGAATAGTGAACCAGGACTTTGGACCAAGAATAAACTTCCCCAAGCAACATGTAATACAGCCCCATTGTAATAAAGAGAGGTACAGCGACCTCCTACTAAGTTCCTGAGTTCTGAGGAAATTGTAGTACAAAATATCCATTTTTTTTTTAAGACCTCAGTTTACTGAAAAAGTGAAAGAATTGGGTTAGAGACCCTGAGTTTTGCATCCTGCTTACCTATGAATGACTACAGATGTAGTGGCCTTGGTGGTCACCTACTCAGGACATCTCCTGGAAATCCAGGAGCTGGATGCTTCTCCTTGTTTCCAATAAAACTCTCCTCACTTCCTCCTTTGGTTCATAACTTTATTTCTTGACCTATGAGACCATGAGTTGGCACATTTGACATCTAACAATTTGACAGTTATATTTTTCCAATATTATCTTCATGATGATGGCAGAGAACTATGGCCTGTTAATATCAGGAAGTTTAAATTATGTCTCTATTTCTATCACTATATAGTGCTGGACAAGTTACTCAGTATCTCTGGATTCCAAAATTTATCTTATTTCATTTTAAAATTATTTTCAATTAATTAATTTTTTTTTTTCAGACAGGGTCTTGCTATACAGTTCAGGCTGGACTTGAACTCACTACATATCCTGGGCTGGATATGGATATTCTTGCTGCAGCCTCATGTGTGCTGGGGTTATAGTCATGCAGCCAAATACATAAAGAAAAAAAATCCTAGGAATCACAATGTACTGTGTTTCCATATTGTGTATGATAATATACCTTATATTTTATTATGCCTGATGATATGGGCGATTCTTTTGAAGATAGCAAGAGGAATTATGGTAGCCATTGTTGATCTCCTTGTATTTTATTTTTAAGTCATGTATCATGTTACTGCTTTTGTTTTGATTGACTATTTTATTTTGTCTCATTTGGTTTTATTCTCTTCAAAATAAAAAAAGAAAATACACCTTATAGAATATTTAATATACACAAAATATTTATAAATACTTTGCAAATATAGTTAACACTCAATATTTGAAGCACCTGTCTCATTACCTTCACTGTACAATATATTAGATTCTCTACCTTTTAAATAAAAGGTGCAGTAAGGAAAAGAAACTTTAGTCCAATTCAGTCTAAATAGTTACAGTATATTACACTGATTGTCAGGATTATAGAAGATGATAAGAACAAGAACTAAGAAGTAGAATCATATGAATTTTTTTTTTTTGTACTGGGAATTGAATTTAGGACCTGTGCTTGTCAGGCAGGCACTTTACCCTGAACTAAATCCCCAGTCCAATCATACAAAATTTAAAAGCCAAATGTAAGTCTTCTTAAATGACAAGAATAGGACTGTCATTCCCTTTACCTGTCATATCTTAGTAAGGGTTTTGTGAATGCTGATATCTTAAGCTCTTTCTTTCCCAGCTTTAAACATAGGGCAGAGTTCTACCCATACTATTTCCTTGAGGAGCTTTGCACAGAGATTTCTGTATAACAATGTTCAGTTTCATTAGCAAATGTCCACAGTGGAAGATAAATGAAAAGGGAGGCAACTTATACAGAATATCAATAGGCAGTAGAGTAAATATATCTTATTTCTTTTGCTCGACTCCTGGCAGATTTCCATTAGAAAGAACAGTTATAAATTCTTTCATTCCACATTCCACCTCTACATTCTAAACCATTCACTATTGGCTTCTTTGATATAGCACTCTAACACTGAGAAAGCTTTGATCTGCATCAGTTGCTTAAAAAAATAAATCAAACTATTCTCCTGTTATAAGGTACTGCTATCACACAAAAAGCCACACACTAAAGATTGGTACATTTTTCTGAATTTCCTATACCTACTTAAGGGTTTAGTGTTCTCACTGTTTTCAAGATACATTTTGGAGTAAAATGTAACATCAACTTTAATTATCAGGAAATATCCATCCCAAATCAACAGTGTGGAACCCACACAACGAAATATTAGTGTATTATATATATTAAGAAAAAAGTTGTTGAGACAAGGACCACCATAGGGACAAAAGACGAAGAAATTCTATACCTTAGCCCCTGAATTCTCATCCATTAAACACGATGGAATGCAGAAAGGATGGAAAAAAAGGCAAGGGATTACCCTTTTATGGCTTGTGTCTAGATGTCCCCTTCAGAGTCTTATGCAGTCAGAGATGGCTGGATCTAGGATGTGGAATGTTGGGATTAAGTGTGTGACGCTGAGATTAAAGGTGTGTAATTACTAAATTAGTCCACTGACTGGTTTGGTATAGCTCTGGGTATGGATAAGGGAAGGTCTACCTCGGGTATGTGTGGCACCACCCAAAAGGGAAGTAGCCTGGGTATATTTAAAGGGACAGAAAGAAGGTAGGCCTGCTGCTCCTTTGCTAGTTCACTGCTTTGCTGCATTCTTTCCACCACGAACTGTTTCTCCTTTGTGATGCCCCGCTGCCATGCCACCCTGCCTTGGAGCCAGCCAATTATGAACTGAAACTGCTAAAATCTATGAGCTACAATAAACCTCTCTTCCTTTGACTTTGGGTGTTGGGTATTTTGTCTCAGCAGAGAAAAGTAAGTAAGACAAGCCCTAACCTATGTTTTTCTTCTTCATGATGGAACCCCAAGAGTAAAGTATTTTCAGGAACATTCAATTGCAAGCTTTTACAACATCCTGTGTTCTAGAACCCCTGGAGTGATGCCTAGAAGTCTCCACTCATTGCCCTAAATGTGTAGTCACTTTGGATTCTAAGAATAACAGGGCTTCATGGACAAACTATCCTATGAGATCATCCTAAACGGGAACAATTACCTCATGGCAAAAACTGGGTTGTCCCTCCTTATCCTCCACCACCACCCCACCAAGCAAGAGCAATCACCTCAGGGGAACCAGATTGCTTACTAAAAATGATTCCTCTGGAGCTACCTTACAGAACCAGAATTGAGATAATGATCGACCAGACCCTGCATCCACCCCTACAATTCAATGAAAAGCTTGCCCCTCTCTTTGTTAAGAGTCTAGCCTACTTTTTCTCTCCCTCTCCTGGAGGATAATTTTCTCTCCACCCCAAAACTTGGTCTGCCAGCACATGCTTCCTGGGTTGGTTCTCATTTTTTTGGTCATATGTTCATATGATCTCATGTCAGATAACCATTCTCATTCATGTCTTTTGTTTGAAACAAATAAAATTGTGAATAGGAATAATACCATAACCATCAGTTCCTGAGGAAACCAGAAAAAAAGATTCCAGCAAATGTAAAAACATAACAAAGTAAAATATGTTTCCTATTGTAATATGTGTTTCAAGAAAACGTCTATTCCTAAAAGATATAGGTACTTCTATAACTCTTTGGTTTAGAAAGGAAATGATCAAATTCTGATGTTAAGTTTGTCTCTTTAGCAGTAACTCTACTTAGTAGTTTAAAATTTCATAATTGTACAACAACTTTTCAAAGTAAAACAATACTTACTTGTCTCCCACAATTCCCAAGTTGATTGTGGGGTAACCATGTTCCTGAATTGTTGCTAGGAGGGTTGAACGATTGCTGTCTCGAATCTTTCCTGGCAAGAGGTCATCTTCAGGATTTAGCAGCTACAAAGCCAAAAAACCATCACTAATTATTTTCTTGGGTAATGTTGCCTATTTCTAATGGAAAAAAAGACATGTGTGCTAATAGCACTTCTAGCACCTATAGTAGTATCTGTCATGTAGAAGGTATATGCTCAAAGAATCTGTAGTAAATATTGGAAGTAAAAGATGAGAAAATGTTCCTACAGAATTTTAAAAAATCTAGACATTTCAATTGTGATTGACTACAATTTGATGGTAATGCTCTGAAGATAGTGGCCTTCCTTGTAATGGTTACTGGGCCAATCAAATAAAACAATTATCTTTTTTCCTCCCAATATCATCTTCAAATTTACCTTTCAATGAGAACATATGTGGTACAGACTGTATGACACAATATTCTCAAGTATGAAGAGAATGATCATTTTATATTTTTTCCCCAAGATTTTTGAACTCTTTTCTTAAGTGAGATCAACAGTATTATAGATATTAAAACCCTGTGAAGGAGAATTTTTTTCTCTAAGACTAACTTAAATAAAAACTACTTTGCTGCACATATCTATAATTCCATTACTCTGAGTTGAATTAATCTTTATTTTATTTTTTACATTTTTTGGTACTGGGAATCAAGCTCAGGTCCTTGCGGCTTGCCAGCCAGGCACTATACCCCTGGCTGAAATCAACTTTAGAGATTGAATATCTACTGTTAGTATGTTTATGAAGAAAATCAGAAGTTTATTTTATGTTGGGGTACTCTAATGTTGTCAGAGTATATAGCAGGAAGAGCTCTGGATTGAGACAGGATTACAATTCAAATTGTCCAAGCTCTTGTCTTAATTTTTTCACTTATAAACTCAGGTATAACAAATTTTCCAGGTAGTTATGAATAATAAGATAAAGGACACTAAGTTAATGTAGATAAGTATATAATAAATGTGATTGTCTTTCCTTTTGTCATGATACTGATGTTTAAAAAGCACCTACTTTCTCAGTTGTTTCCCATTCTTGTAGGTGCTAGTACACATGGAATTAGTTCAGTGTCAACAAACAGATTTTGATAAAATTCTTAAGTGAGAAGGCTCTTAACAAATACAGATACATGTTTACAAAATATAACTTTCACTTATGTATGAAGTTTAAGATACATTTTGATTTAAGAAGTATCATAAAGTTTTAAAAGTCCTTATTCATATTTTTTTGGTGCTCTGGAATTAAACCCAGGGCCTCACAAATGCAAAGTGTTCTACCACTAAGCTACACCTCTAATCCCAAAGTATTTCTTTAAAGTGAGTAAATTTGAAATATTTTTTTAGGTTGAAGGCAAACCTGCACATCTCAGATGCTTAGGCTGTTCTCACGGCCAGTACTCAGGGTTACATATATCAGTTTTCCTAAATAATAACTTCAAGCTCCTTTAATTTTCTCTTGTCTCATTAGTGTTGGCATGGCCAGACTTTTGGCTTAATGTTGAAAAGCAGGAGCTCTGCAATCAATAGGCTGGAGAAAACACTGACCATTATAGTGTTACCTGGAGATTTTCCTTAAAAATATTAACTAATTTAACTGGCTGCCATTAACACTGCAATCCACTTTCTTCCTTAGTTATTGGCAGTGCTTGGGAAATTGTTACTGCAAAGCTAACATGGTTTCTTGATCTTAATTAACAGAGTTACTGAAGTCATTCAAATTTTATTAAGGCCAAGGCTTACAGCTCTTTAACTTCATTAATCAGACAAGTTGGTTTTGAAAAACTTTGTAGTTATATAATTTTTTTTCACAACAGGGTGCTGACATTAGGGTACTTTCTTTGCCATTCATATTCCTCTGTTATTCTGCTTCAAACAGTCACAGAAATAACAGAACAATTAGAGATCACTGGAAAATAAATTATTTATCTGTAAAACTGACATAATGATACAACAGCTGGTTAAATGAGGGTGTAGATTTACAAGTTAAGTATTTTTGAAGAAAAATAACACAATTACATGGGAAGATTACAAGGCTACATACTCTAGACTACCCAGAACATTTAAATAAATAGCTCTAACTTAAAAAGAGACAAAAATCAGATTATAAACTCTGATTTCTTATTACTTTCAGTTATATGCTGAAAAAAAAAGGCAAGTTTAACTGAAAGTTTGGCTAATTGCCTTAGTTACTTGGTTACCAAGCACTATTAAGGTAAGAAAGAAAAAGGAACATTCAAAGTTTTTGGATATAGTTAAGAAGTCTTAATATTATTTTTTAAATATAGGGTTTCCAAATTCTATTACAAAAAAACTTCATGTAATATTTCTATTAGGATGACACTGGACAAATTAGAAAGATTTAATAGTTTTCATTTAAAAGTCACTTTGTGTTTTCTTCATAACTTTTCCACGATGTAAGAAAATTATATTAGAACAGTTTTTTAGTTATGCAAGTCTTAGGTTTATTTTCCATAAAAAATTTTCTAATTTGAAAATCCTAAATTGCCTTTATTGGTTTTGTTAGAAAATAGCAAAATTGTGTTCATCTAAATCAAATGAATATATAAATGTCTCATGAAAAAATTGTTTTGGTGGTGCTGAGGATTAAAACCAGGATCTTGTATATGTCAGCTAAGCACTGTACCGTTGAGTTATATTCTCTACCTCTATAAATATTTCTTGCCTTATGACATTAATATCTTGCTTTCTAAGACAACTCTTCTTGATTTTATGTTTCTTAAATTGAGAATATAAAGCTATTAACATATCTTTTGTATTTCAGCTATAGTTGAGCTTCCTGGATGGCTACTATGTAATACAAAAATTTGCTCTTTGGGGCTGGGGGTTTAGCTCAGTGGCATAAGTGCCTGCCTGGCAAGCACAAGGTCATGAGTTGGATCCCCGGTCCCCCACACCCCCCCAAAAAAAAGACAAAAAAAAAAACAAAACAAAACAAGAAAGAAGTTGCCAAAAATTTGCTCCTTTTCACTTATAAAAAGGAAAGATACTAAAATACTTAACATATTTCCAGATTTGGAAATCCAGAATCATGGCTTCGAGGTACCATCCAAACTTTGACAATAATCTTGTTTGACTGTCTGTCTGTATGGCAGTGGTCGAATGTGTAATCTCGAGTCTTAAACTGCTACAACTTAATTTGTGGTTAAGCTATATAATTAAAAAAATCATGAATGTAAAGACATAATGCTTGTATTTTTAAATAATTATACAATACCTAATACACAATCATGGTCCAACAAAAGCAGCACAAATCTAGATTGACATTATCCTCAGAAGATAATGGTTTCATTTAGGCTGAAAGGTATCAAAAATGGGGAACTGAAAATTACACTGAATTTACAACTTGCAAAACTTAGAAAACCTTATAAAATAAACAAATTATGCCAAGTTATGACAAGTTAGCTGAAACAGTTTAGACCATATTTTCTAAGGTATGATCACGAACAATTTAATAGTATCATATGTCCCAAACATAAGATTACTGATTGTGGGCTGGGCTGTTTAGTTCAGTAGCACAAGTGTCTATTTGGCAAGTACAAGGTCCTGAGTTTGATCCCCAGTACAAAAAAAAAAAAAAAAAATTACTGATTGTTACAGGGACTTGCCTGATTACAAATTGCAATCAAGCTCTACCCAGATCATCTTTACCACTAATCATCCTATACTAACTAGAATAACCAATACCTTACACATAAACTCTGTATCTTGCCATATAGAAATACTTCTAAGACTCTGTATCAAGGAGGTACTCTCTTTTTCTACAAATTTAAGGCATGCTTTAAAAACTGATTAATAGGGCTCTCTGGTGATTTTTGTATGGGGGTTTTGACAAGTATATACCTCAGTGGTACAAAGATACTAACATTATTTTTCCTCAAATACTGATTTTATTTTTTTCCTCCTCAGTTTACTTCAGTGTTACCTCTGTTTTCTATGAGGTGATATTTTATACCATTTAATTAGTATATCAAAAAGTTCAAGATTTATTTCATTTAAGATAATGGCCATTATAATTTTTATCTTATACAGCCATATTTTTCTAGAATTTTGTACTTACCTAGGACTAATAAACTATTACTACTTTCTCTAATTTTTATATACATTTTAAAAAAGTTTATTTTAAAATTTTATTTAGTATTAATGCATGTTTATAGTACATAATGATTACATTTATCATGGAGAGTTTGCACATGTATATAACACATCTTATTTATTTTTTAGGCCCCTTTCTCATCCACCTCTCCTTGTTTCCTCCAACTCTTATTCCTCCACTTATATCTATTTTCATTTTTTAATTTAATTATCTTTTTAAAATCCCTTTCTCTTCCTCTCTTCTCTCCTTTTATTTCTTGTTCTCCTTCTTATTTGAAAAAGATCTCCCTACTTCTTATTATCTTTTATTTTGCTCTTCATTTATAATGTGAGTTTTTCATATAAGAGAAACTATGTAATATTTAAACTTAAAAGACTGATTTATTTCACTTGACATCATGGTCTTGAGGTGCATCCATTTACCTACAAATGCTTCAAGCTTATCTTTTTTATGCAGAGCAGTACTCCACTGTGAATAAATAACACATTTTCTTTATCCATTCATCTGTTGATGGCCACGTAGGCTATTTCCAAGATTCAGCTATTATAAAGTATATTGCTATAAATATGTGTATTATTGTAATATGATGACTTTAATTCTTTCGAGAAGATACTTAGAAGAGAAATAGTGGAGTCAAATGAAATTTTTTGTTTATAGATTAACAGGAAGTTGTAAAACCCATAGAGCTGTCCTCTGTACCCAGTTTCTCCTAATGGTAACATTTTGTATACCTATGGAATAGTATCCAAAGTAAGAAACTGGTATTTATGTAACATACATGTTTTTACCACTTTTCCACATGTGCAGATTTGTGTAATTGCAACTTCAATCAAGATTGGAACTATCCAACTGTTACAAAGTATCTTTCATGCCACAGTTATTGACAATGCTTCCCTTTCCTCCTACTCCCCACCCAGCCCCTGGGAACCAGTAATATGTTTTCATCTTTATAATTTTGTCATTTTGAGAATGTTTCATAAGTGGACTCATATGGGATGCAACCTCTTGAGACTGCCTTTCTTCACTCAGTATGATACTCATGAGATTCACCCAGGTTGTTCCATGCAGAAATACTTTGTGCTTCTTGTCTGCTATTTCTAGTTTGTGGCAATTATAAATAAAGAAGGTCATTTATATTTAATGTAATGATTGATATATTGGGACTCATGCCTGCCATTTTATTATTTTTTATTTAGTTCTTTTTTTTTGATGTCTCTGCTTTTTTTTTTCCTTGCCTTCTTGTGGATTACTTGAACGTTTTTTAGAATTCCATACTGATTTATCTGTAGTACTTTTTTTTTTTTTTTTTTGTGGTACCAGGGATTGAACTCACAACCTCGCGCTTGCCAGGCAGGTGCTTATGCCACTGAGCTAAATCCCCAGCCCTATCTATAGTACTCTGGAGTATATCTTACAGATTTTTTGGCAATCTATATATTATGTTATAGTACATATTTTTATCAACAGGGTTATAAGATTATTTAATTTGTTTTTTCCTATCCATTAACAATTTCTTATATTACCTGTGTAATGTAGATAAGATAATATCTACAAATGTTTATAAAATATTAAGCCTGAATCTAATACCTACGCTTAAGAATAAAGCAGGAGAATCTCTTTTCAGTTGCCTTTAAAGGAATATTGTGGTGAACAGACAAGGAGGGTTTTTTTGTTTGTTTGTTTTGAGACAGAGTTTTGCTATGTAGTTCAGACTGGCCTTGAACTTGCAGTCTCTTCCTGCCTCAGCCACCTGAGTGCTGGGGATATAGGTATGCACTGCCAAGCCTGGTCAGAAAAGGATCTGGGTTCTGCCTGGCACTGGTAGCTTGTCTCATGTTGGCATCTTGACACTTTGATCCTTTGGACTGCAAATGCAAGTAGTATTTAGAGTTTACTTATAGGGTAGTATTTAGGTTTACTTATAGGGAGAACATTATGGAATCCTTATTGCTATAATTATGAAGGCATAATAACATTTGCTACCTACATATTACAGAGGGGTGCACTGAAGATAAATGAGATAATACTAATTAAGTCCTGTTAAATCCTTAGAATAGAGGTGCTATCTAAAAACATGTTGCTATGGTTTAGCACAGGTGATAAAACATCCTTTTATGATCAACTTCAAGAACATTTAAAAGAAATAAAAGTATGAAATAATTGAAATGATTTTCTCTTGTGAGATAGTTAAATGTAAAATATTAATTCAATATAAAATGTAAACTTCATACCTAAGATTATTTGTCATAAATAGAAATGCATAAGTGTTAGGGGTTTAGCTCAATGGTAGAGTAAGGACAGCTGGCATATGTGTTACATTTAAACAGTAAATTAGTGCTGTTAATAATCAGTAGAAACTTATTCTGGTGCACTACTGTGGTTAATCACAGGAAAATATACCATAAATTGTGGTGGGCTCAAAGTGGGAAAAGAGTACATTCTAATAGGTTTACTGGTCAGTTCTTTGAGCACTGGGATGGAAAAATAGAGAACTGAAAGAAGGGTGGGAAGATGGAGGGAGAATAAGAGGAGAAAAAACAGATCTTGAAGCAGCAGAGTAGGGATGGCAGTAGAAATGGGTAGTTGAGTGGAAAAAAAACCCCAGCAAGTTAGTTTTTCTAGAGAGACTGTGCCCTACTTCCTCAATTCTCCTTTCAATGACAGCAATGAGACAACCACTCTTTTGATGTTTTAAAAGCTGTAATGCCTTCTTTAATTTGTATGAAGATCCATGTAAAGGAGGGAGGAGTACACAGACTCATATAATACTGTGCAGCTAACAAAACAATTTTTAAGGAGATAAAGTTTTAAGAGTGCTTTCATATAAAGTTCAGGGTTTTTTTTTAAACAGAGTCTCACTATGTAGTTCAGTCTAGCCTTGAACTTTCGGCAGTCCTCTTGCCTCAGCCTTCTGAGTGCTGGGATTGCAGGTGTGCACCAGCACACATAACTATTGTTAATTTTTTAAAGGAAAAAGTACATGCATAGTATGATGACAGCTATATAATAAACAATATAAACTTATGCCCACAGGGAAAAAATGGAAAGAAAGAAATCAAATGGTAACATGTTTGAATTACAGCATGGTGATTTTTTTTGTATGATTTTCCCTCTTTTTTAAACATATTTGATGATAACAGAAAATACTCTTAAAAAAAGATGAACAAGCCAGGCCTAGTGGTACTGGCCTTTAATCCTAGAATTCTGGGAGGCCGAGGCAGGAGGGTTTTAAGTTTGAGCTCAACCTGGGTAACACTGGAACTTTATGAGACTGTCTCAAAAGAAAAAATGGGCAGTGGCAACTCAGTGTGAAGTGCCCATTATCATAAAACAAAGAAACAAACAAATACATCCCTCCCTAAAGATTACATATGATGTCAGTACAATAAATTATATGATAAATACAACATGACTGACTGAAATAAAGCTTACCTAGGTATTCAAAATAGGAAGAGAACAAATACAGTGAGTGTATTAATGGACCTCAAGGAAGAAGAAATATCTGGACAATGCATAATAGTTTCAAAGGACTGACTTGTTGTTCCTTTTTTTTTTTTTTTTACAGTACTGGGGACTGAACTCACGACCTTGCACTTGCCAGGCAGGCGCTTATGCTACTGAGCTAAATCCCTAGTCCTAAAGGACTGACTTGTAATGAGAAGTGATATGTAGAGACATGAAGTCTGGTTAGATGGCATAGGCTGGTAATGGCTTGAAATATAGCAAATGTCAACTAATTTATTGAATTACTGAGTTAATGAATGAAGACAAGAACTAGAAGTAGACCAAGAAAGATTACAAGACAATAATAATACTGTTGCTAAGAGTATGGAAATATATGCACTTCAAAGTAATTAAGGAAAGGTTAATCAGTATATTTTTGGAAGCAGTTATGCAAATCATAATCGAAAGCCTTATGATAAGGCATACCCTTCAACCTAGCAATTATATGAATTTAATCAAAACATGCAAATAGATTTGAATGTTCATCATAGCATTTTCTATTTCACTGGTGAAAAATGGCAAACAAACTAAATCCCTGACAAGTTAATTATGTGAAAAATATCCAATAAAATTGTTATGCAGCTATCAAAGATGAATTACAGATATGTATTACTGACACTGAAAGATATTTGTGATGTGAAATTTTAGTGAAGTAATGCAGACCATAAAATAGTATAGCACTGCCACTTTTAACAATATATGTATATTTATATGGGCACAGAAATAAGACAGTATGACTACATAGCAAAACCACATCAGGTGGTTTCTGTCTCATTTGTGCATTTCTCTAGGGTGTAAGTTTTCATGAGGCCAGAGATGGTTGTCTTTTTGCTTATTACTACATTCCATGAAAATAAAATAATACTTGGCACACAATACAGACTGAATACATAGTAAGTAAATTTATGAAAGCTTATTTATATTTTCTAGTTTCCTGAAACTAAACTGTTAACTGTAATTCAATTTCTTTATATTAAAATAGATGAGCACATACTAAAAGAATTGAAAGCAAGATTTTAAAAGATATTTGCAGTTTTTAGTATTATTTGCCAATGCTAAAAGGTAGAAGCAAATCAAATGTTTATCAATAAAGTAGATAAACAAGATATGATATACACATACAGTAGAACATTATTCATGACTAAAAAGAAAGGAAATTTTGACATATGTTACAATATAGATTAACCTTGAGGGCATTCTGTTAAGTGAAAGATGCCAATTATAAGAAGACAAATACTGTACAATCTCACCTATATGAAGACACCTGGAGACAGAGGGTAGAATGGCAGTTTCCAGAGGATGGTATGAGAGGATATTGGAAAATTATTAATGGACAGAGTTTCTGTTTGGTAAGATGAAAAGACTTCTGGTAAGTGGTTATACAAGAATGTGAGTATACTTAACACAGCTGAATTTATGCTTAAAAATGATTTTGAATTTTACTATAACATTTTAAAAATATTTTAAAAGGTCACTAATGATAAAAATAATTTTTAAGAATATTAATATTGTCACAAAATGAGGTAATGCAGGAAAGAGGTAAATATAGTGAGTGAGATTAGAGGATGGAGAAGTTGAAAATGGAGGCTTAAATCTACAAGAGAGGTCAGAATTGGCACTACAGATATAAGAAATTATCTGTGTGTATTTGACATAAGAGGAAAACTCTAAGGAGGATTTAGAGAGCACAGAGGACCCAATGGACAACAGAATCCTGGAGGACACTCCATTTAGGTCATGGTAGAAGAATAAATAACAATAGAAAGAAAAACAGTAGTAGGGCATCAAGAGAAAATGGTCACAGAAAGAGACAGTTTCAGAGTGGTGGGTAAGAAATGTAACTGATATTGAAAGGTACATGTAGGTTAATAAGGATGACTATTGGAGGGGAATTTGGGAGTTAGGAGGTTATCAGTGCATGCATAAAAGCAGCTTCTGTTATACAGCAATGAGTTACTAATCATAATTTTTCAAAGCAAAAGTGGATAATGAGGAAGGAAAAGCAGTAGGTATAGACTTCTCTTTTGGTCAATTTAATAGTGAATAGAAAGGGAATAATGTAGTGGCTCAAGTGTGAACAAGGTGTTTAGATACAGATTTTCTTATGATAATGGTAATCTCTGTATATTTTGACACAGAAGTAGAAGGAACCCTTAGAAAACAAAGACATGAAGAATAAATAAAATGATTTAAAAATAAAAGGTCCAAGGAAGGTTAAAAAAACAATGGATTCATGAAGTATCTTTTCCTTTTTTGGATAGGAACAAATGACCCTATCTGAATTTTGAGGTAAAGGGTAGGGATGATGAGGTAGTTCATTTTGAACAGATTTTAAAAACTTTTTCTTTTTAAATTAGGGTGGTAAGGTCATCTGCTAAACACATGAAAGCAGGACTGCTACTGATGTTTAAAGCAGGTTTGGAATGCATGACTAACTTGTCCACTGAAGAAATGTGTTAGGAAATTTATAAGACAGTTACAAGAGAATCACTGAACAAATTTAAGTCTCAGGTTGACATTAAGTGACAGACATTTAAAGTTGGATAGGTCATTACGATTTTGTGAATTTTTCTAGCAATGCTTTTATGCTTAGGAACAAAATAGAGAAGGAGGAGGATGTAATAATTTAATTTGGGAATTAGCATATAAGTACAGGAATAGATTAAAGGATTTAAAGTAAGTACTAGTGAGGGAAACTTTAAAGTGGTGAGCCATGGCTTTTAATCTAGGCAAGAAGTATATCTAGAAGAAAGCAATGAGCTACCTAATTTGACAGGTTTCAGAGACTGCCACTGAAAATTTGGAGAAAATAAATTTAAGTGGGAAGCACTGTGACATAAGAGTAAAAATGTCATCATAGACAAAAGACTTAGATGGGAAATCAGTCTGTATCCACTTATACAAGATATATGATACTGGGTAAACTGTTTTTGAGTATTGATTTCCTTTTTCATAAAAATGAGGATTAATCTCTTGAATCATTAGGCAAATAGCAATACTGGCTATAATTGTCTTTAAACTTCCTTCTTTTTTTCTCTTATTAGTGGGGTAAGGTTTTAAAAATTATAGTTTTTTTTTTTTTTTGGTACTGCGGATTGAACTCATGACTTTGCATTTGCCAGGCAGGCGCTCATGCTGAGCTAAATCCTTGCCCCTAAGATTACAGTTTTTGTAACGTCTTTGGAAGATTCCAAAGATGATGACATAGAGATCTTTAACTTTATATACCTAAAATTCAAACTTCTGGACTGGAGATGCAGCTCAGTGGTGCAGCACATGCCTGGCATGCATTAAACCCTAGGTTCAATTTCCAGTACCACAAAAACAACACAAGCTTGTTTATATAGGCCTCTGTTACTAACAATGGCCAGGAAAATGATAAAAGATGGAACAGAAAAAGCAAAGACACAGTGGAGATTAATAAACCTAATTCTGTGTGTATGTGTGTGTTGTGGGGGAGAGGGAGAATGAGAGGGAGAATTGAGAGAGATTAAGATTATTTCATCAATATTTCTAATAGAGTTTCTAATAGGTATCTCAAAGTTAGTATGTTTGAAACACAATCCCTGATTTCTTTTTCTTTCTTTTTTTCTCCCCAAGACAGGGTCTTGCTATGTAGTTCAGGCTGGCCTTAAACCCTCTGTAGCATAGGCTGGCCTCAAACTCACAGTGAACTTCTTGTCTGAGCCTCCCAAATGCTGGGATTACAGGTGTGCACCACCATGCTTAGCTAAAATCCCTGATTTCTATTGCCTATCCTTAGATTTGCTCAAGGAAAGACTTGAGATCATCTTGATTTTTATGTTCTTTTATATCCTACTTTTAAATCTCCAGCAAGTCCTGTTAGCTTTACTGTCAAAAGATATCCTGGGTCTATACTTCTCACCATCTCTACTGCTATTTTCTGGCCCAAATCTTTTACTGTAGCAATGAATAGCTTTCTAACTCATCTCCTTACTTTTCCTCTTGTCTCTACTATATGCTGTACCATACAGAAGCCAGAATATTCTTAAAATTTAAGATATATTATGTTCCACATTGTTTTCCTTCCTCAAAAGACCTTTAGGACACAATGATCTAGCTTCTGTTACCTCTCCAAATTCTTGCCACATTGACCTCCTGTTGTTTCTTAATCATGATAAAGAGGGATTTGGTTGTTTTTCCTGTCTAGAACATAGGTCCCCCATATGACATATACTCACAATGCCTTCAAATTGCATCTCATTCTTGTTTACCCTATCTATAACAGAAGAGTTCATCGATTAGGTCTAGATAGGAAAATAAAATATGTTTTAGATATTTCAAACAGAGAGAGGTGAGAGAACAGTTTTTAATGCATGGAATTCATTATAAATGTGTTGTACAAGTTGGTGGAGCAAAAGGAGAAAATCATATTCCCAAAGGTGTGACTGCATGAAAACATTATTGTCTCCAAGGCTGCTGGTGGATGGAGTGACAATCCTGAGTTGAGGGGATTGTACTTCTGCTGATGCTTCTACCTTTATAGCTTCTAATATTGTGTAAATCCATTCAGGATTAGACCTAATTAGATCAAAACCAAATACACTGGTACAGCTAACTTATAGGTTTCCAGACTGATTGTTATAGGGGACAGCATATAAGAGGTGAATAGGGTTTAGCTTCAACAGATAATATCTGGTACATACCTCTTCTACTAAAACTCTGTATCATTGTGTCTTTTAAAAAGTTTTTTTTTATCATTGTGTCATTACTTACTTTTCTTCATAATATTTATCACTATTTATTTTTTGATGAGTTCCCAATTAGAAAACAAAATCTGTACAAGCAGGGAATTTGTCTATCTTGCTTGCTGCTGATCTACAGTATCAGATATAAGTGGCATACTGAGTGGGGAAGGGTGGTATGACCTAGTGGAGAGGGGTATTTTTATTCCTGAAATTGTTTAGGATTGCTAGTGCATGGTAATAATAAAAAGCAGACTGACTTTTAGTTTTATTATTGTTTCTTCTAATTTTCTATAGATTAAATGCATTTCCTAGATCTGCTTCTAGTTCTGTTACCTCAGAAATTTGATAAAGATGAAATATCATCTCATTACTAGACAACTTCTTTCCTCACTCCCTCTTTTTCTTTTCCACTTCCCATTCTTCCCTCCCTCTTTCTGTGGTACCAGGGATTGAAACCAAGGCCTTAGCACTGAACTATATCTCCAGACTTCTTAAAATATTTTATTTTGAGATAGGTCTTGCTAAGTTATCCATCCTGGGCTTGAATATCTGATCTTCCTATCTTGGCTTCCCAGAGTACTGAGATTATGGATGTAGATTACTATGCTTGGCTAGATAATACTGCTTATGTTAAAAATGATCTCTGGCTATATCTCCAGCATATAGCTTGAGTGATACTATAAATGAACTATAAATACCTAGTGGGAAGTCATCAGTTTGAGTTTCCATGTGTGTGATGATATGTGTAACTAGACATTTACCATGTATAGGGCCTGGAAGCTGCCAAAGATTACTGTAAGAAATATTGATTCCTTTATAGAACATGAGGTTTCTAAATCAGGGTGCCTCCCACACACTCATACTATGAGTCTTATTCCCTTTACCTAGCTGTCACTTAGAGAATAACCAAAATAGCTATATATGGCTATAAACGGATAAAAGTACTAGCCTCTCTGAAGGAGAAAGCCTATATTGCCCTGCTGAACCTGAGTTTCTTGTTCAGTACCTTTCCAAGTAAATGAGTTCAAGGTATGGCAGTCAACATCTTATTGATCTGTCTGACTGATTCCTTCCCTCCCTTTCTTTTTTCTCTTTCCTTCCTTCCTTCCTTCCTTCCTTCCTTCCTTCCTTCCTT